>DVVJ01000064.1:0-22359 GCA_018234505.1 Junonia neildi neildi
CTGACACATGTATATCCACCAATCCGCAGTGGAGCAGCGTGGTGGATTAAGCTCCATACCTTCTCCCTAATAGGAGAGGAGGCCTATGCCCAGCAGTGGGATATGTACAGGCTGTGTTACGTGTTACGTTTTTGTTACCTCTCGAAAGCGCCTAAAAGGTTCCACTCATCGAGCACCGATTTCCCGTAGGTTCGACGCGCAGCGGCGCAGCCTGCGGCCGCAGCAGTTCTACGGGCTGTGCCGCAACTACGTGCAGCCGCGCGGTAACGCTCTCCCCGCGCCGCCCTCCCCGCCCGCCGCGCCGCCCGCGCGCTCGCTGTCCGCCGAGCTGCGCGCCGCGAGACACGCGCTCTCCGCGCTCGTGTACGCGCCGCCCGACGAGCGCGACGACAGCGCCTAGGCGACCCGCGCGACGTGAGGTACGCCGCGCCACCCTTTAAATATGTTCGAATAAAAATATTCGAATCATTGTGTATATGAAAATTGCTAGTGCAAAACTTTTTTAACAACGAATTACGAAACGGTGATATCTAATAATGTAATAATGAGTATGGATGCGACTTGAGTCATTTTTTAGTAATAAAAAATAATCGAGTAATAAAAAATTCAAACGAGTGAAAGTGTACTCTTGTGATTCGAGTTGAACTCGAGTTCTTAAAATAACTCGAGTCAAAAAATCCTACTCGAGTCGAATCACTAATGAGTCTGATCGCAGGAGCGCAGCCGGCGGGCGACGCGTGGACGCAGCTCGAGACACATCAGGGGGATTTCTTCGTCTTGATGTTATGTTCGTCTTTTCGAAGTGTAAGGAAACGATGTCGGGTTAAAGATCATGTAAAAAGAATCGCAACGTGCTTGTATAAAACTAAACAATTACAAAGATTTTTTTCTAAATGTGATTTTAATCAAATTAGAAAATGTGTCTATCTATATTGTGGTAGCCGATATAACTTTTCAATGTTTTGGAATTTTATTTTATAAATAGCTCAAAGTAACATAATGTTTGTCCTTTTATAATCTCAATGTATAAATCTGCTACTACTACAAATTTACATGTGTATATATGTATTTAGTATATAATTATGTAAGTACTTTTGATGAATGTTGTTAATAATGGCGTGCCCTAGACTCAATGATGCGACTCAAGCCAATTTTTACTCAAGTGACTCGAGTGATTTGGTCTGACTCTCAACTCGAGTGGAAAAAAATTCAACTCGCTTAAAGTGGATCGAGTAGACTCGAGTGGCCGAGTGACTCGAGGACAGATCGAGTAACTTGGTCGGGTTCTTTGATCGACAGATTGGGTTATTTGAGTTGAACTCGAGTGATGTCTTAAAATAACTCAAATCACTCAAGTCAAAAAATCCTACCTGAGTCGCATCACTTGTTCTTGTTGATTGTTGTTCTTGATGTTCTTCATCAAGTGTAATTTGACATGTAACAAGACACAACAGATTTGATTATTACTAGTTACATATGAAATTATAATTGGATAAAGGAACAAGCTGTGCCGTTCCCAGTCTATGTGGCTATTAATAAATTCTTTAATTCATTTGACTTGTTAACAATTAGTTCTTATTAGGCACCGTTAATTACTCGACGGTAACCTTCTGTCCTGGCCTATTCTGTTGATGACTGCAGGTGAAACTGAGGTGTTGTCTTAAAATCTTTGCTTTTATTCTATTTTGGTAAAATAGCAATGTTATAGGCAAATATTGGACTATTTAATAAATGTAGAAAAATAAATACCTATTTACTGATATACAACTTTTATTATTTTTTAACCTTAAATAAAACAAATTTTATAATGAAAAAATAAACAAATTTTTAAACATTTATTATTAAAGTGACGGATTATCTGCTTCTTAACAATAATATGGGAAAGTTTTCAGTCACTAAGTAGTCGTCTTCGAATATCACAGCGATGTTGAGTTCAAATTCTGAAAAGATACATAACAAATTAGATACATAAGAAAATAAAAAATGGTCAAAATATTATTTACTTTGGTGGAGCATTGTTGTAGCTTACTGATTTTAGCTTATATAGGAGTTGATGTGATTAAGGCACGGTCGACCGAAAATATATGCCCCTCCCCAGCCTCCCCTTACTGTTTTACCTCCTTCTCTTCATCTTTTTCCAAGTTGGTAATGGTTTTGTGTTGCAAATGCCCATGGACGGTGATTAGTTATCAAAAGAGGCAAGTGTAACAGCAACAGCCTGTCTGGCAGCAGTAGAGAGCGTACCGATCTTGAAGTAAGGCGTGGTGGTGGTGGGGCAGGTGAAGAGGCGCGGCAGCACCATGTACAGTGGCACCTCGCGGCCGCGCAGCACGTCGCCTTCGCCCACTTGGATGTTCTGGATCTCCGTCGCTGTAGGTTAAGGTGATAAGTTAATCTTCGGGCAGGAATGAGCGTCAACATCCCTTATGGTGACAATTGTGCCAAAATTCTGTCATAAATTTAAATGCTAAAATAGATTTGATTAAATTATTTTATAAAACAAAATTGAATTATTATTCTTTGCTTAATATTTTATGTTTGAAATAAAAAAAAACATGACTTAAATAGATCTTTCTCTTATTAGCAAGAATTTTATATCCTTCTTGTAGAAAATTGATATTGTCAAGATTGATACGATGCAGAGTGGCAAGAGAAAGAAAACCACATTGATATCTTTCATTACCATCCTTTGAAAATCCTTCAGTGCTGCCACAAGTCTCCACGCGAACTAACTGCAACTCTATTGACTTTATTGGAACTGAACACTCATCTACCCGAATCTGAAACAATAAATGGAGGAGGTGATAAAGTGATACTACATTCACCTTTAATATATAATCCATATAATGAAATAAACTGTATATCTGTTGGATATAATTGTGATTAACAACTCTGATTAACAGAATCTACTGGATGATATTAATTGTAATGATAGATAGACAACAATCAAGAGAACTAGTTTTATAATACATTCAAAATAAACCATAACAGTACAATT
Organism: Junonia neildi neildi; assembly: GCA_018234505.1. Lineage (NCBI taxonomy): Eukaryota > Metazoa > Arthropoda > Insecta > Lepidoptera > Nymphalidae > Junonia > Junonia neildi. The sequence continues at coordinate 2,999 of DVVJ01000064.1, forward strand.
AAATTAGGATCACCTGGTAGAACTGGAATTGAATGTACGTAAACAATTGAAATGAATATGACAAAAATATAAATATATCAGTACAAATCTCAATAGTAATTGTATATAAGTCTAGAAGTTAAATCCAACCTTCCCAGTGATGGGTCGGTCGAGCGCGCAGACGGTGGAGTCGATCTCGGCGTAGAGCTGGAAGTGCGGCACCGCGCCGCCCGCGCGCAACGTCGTCGGCGACACCTCGCACCGCACCGGCTTGGCTGGCGCGCGCTCTGACTGCAGTTCACTCGCTCTTATATTTTATTTAACTATTCAACTTTATAGCATACAAAAGTATAAGTAGTAGCAGCAGCCTGTAAATGCCCTATGGCTGGGCAAAGTCCTCCTATCTTTTATGATAAAGATTTTATAGCTTTATCCACCAAGCTGATCCATTGCAGGTTTACATTTATTTTATTTGTTTATTTATTATACTTTATTGCATGCACCAAGTAGATAGTATTGATACAGACTTAACCTAATACAAGAAGACATAGTGAGCAAAAGGCGGCTTTCAGCAATCTCTCACAGACAACCTTTAGCAATAAGGGCTGTTAATGTCGTAGAAGTGATATCCTAGATATTATGTATAGGTTCCATGTAGTTTGTGTTTTTGTCAAGAGATGGCGCTGAGTGTACATTAAATCGCGCTATCGTTTGGTTCATTGAAATGTATATGAGGTTTAATCATATTGTGAATAAATAATCTTTCCATGGTTTGCACCCATGTTTTTGTTTTATTATAAAGTGCTCCTCAGTGGTTGTAAACATAGTTTTTGGGACGTGAACAAGGGCTAAGTATTGGGAACAGGAAGATCCATACTATTCATACATAGATGTGTCAGAATTTCTACCAGCATATGCAGGTTTCCTTACAATGTTTTCCTTTACTGCTGAGTACAAGATAAATTTAAACACAATTTTATCATATAAAAAAACACAAAAGTAGGTCTAAAAATTTATTTAAAAAATGTTTAAAGATATGCGAAATGATAACAAAAAAGAACTATTAAACACTGTGAAGTGAAGACATGGATGGAAACAGAAACATGTAACTTACAAATAATATCAAATGACTAACCTGTTTATATTGCACAAAGAACTGGCAGCTGGCATTGAGTGGCTTGTTAAGGAAGGACCGTTTCATGCTGCACTTGAGAGTGTACATCACATTCACAAAAACCCCATGGTATGTCTCCAGCAGCCCGAGGCTCATGGAGCTCTGCCGACCCACCAGCGGCATTTCAAAGGGGATTTCTGTTACTCCAACCGGTACCTTCCCAGCTGGGGCTAACTCTATTGATGTGTTTATTAAATTTATAGGCTGTAACAATATTTAAGGACCTATTAGTTATAATTTTATAGAATATAATTATATTAGATCATATTGATGATTTTAGTAAATTTTTTACCCTGATATTATTGGAAAATGCATCAAAGATTCCTGCATTTTTGGAACTAATCTGCAGGTTGACAGAGCCCTCCATTGTCAGTGTTAGCCCCTCATGCCTCAAGTCAGTTGACGTGTCCACAATCACTACACCAGCTATTATCTCCTATAATATTAATAATAAATAAACCACTTTAATTATCACACTAAAACATAATATTCCTATAAGAGAAATCTACAAAGAAACAATCATTGACAAAACACAGTCCTATCAAAATTTAAAAGATAGCAAACAAAATTAATATCAAAACCATTAAATATCGAAGTTTAAGTGCTTCAATAAAACTTACGCCTTCATGATAGATTTTGTTTACTTTTTTAAGACTGATAGTCAGACTGGCTGACATTTTTGTTTGTTATTGTCAATTGATAATCCTTAATTATAATAATTAATATTATCTAATAACACCGAAATATAATGTGAATTGTTAAACACAAGCACTAGATCGAACTGTTTCAATTGGTAATTTGGCGAAGTTTTGCTTATTTTTTATTCCATTATCCCGTCGATTAAGATAGTGTTTTTCTTGTTCTTTAACATGTGAACATTTGATGTGAATAAGAAATCAAATCAATTGTTTAAATACTTTAAATTACAAAATATTTTTTTGGCTTCTGATTTATTTACGTTGTCAATGTCAGTTACGGGATTTATGGGAGTGTCTGTCACTGTCAAATAATAAATTGGATACAGGCAAAATAAAATTAATCAAAAATCATTAAAACACCGAAATGAATAAAAAAAATAGAGATAGATATCTATCTATATATCATTAGATAGATAGATATATCTATTTTACTGTCTACAACAGATATCTAATATTTTTCAACTTATTTAATCTTTCAATGCATTATAGATATATGAGTAGATAAATGAATTCCTATTTTTGAATAATTGATAGAAAAATTAAACTGCACTTTTTACTGATGCTACATTTTGTGCAAAAGGAGTTTAGATAAATATCTAGATATTTATCTATCTATCGAATAAAACGGCCTACTTTTTAATCTAATTTTAACATTTTCATGGTACAAGTATCCGAACAAATGTTATGTTAAACATTTGAGAAAAATTCATGAAATGTCAGTTGTTTACTAATGTCCGCTTGTGGCGGGTGTATGTGAATAAGCGTGATTACATTTTTACGATTTTTATTTATTTTATAACAGCTATAAAAAATATTTTAATCGTGCAAAACTGATTTTTTTCGAGTCTCTTTTATTTCTCCGAGTGTAGTGATAGTGGCGTAAATTAGATGGTATCGATTTAAACAGGTGATGCCGACAATAGGTTCACCCCGAATGGATCGATATCGGTGACTTCGAGCCTACCTTTAATTTGCGTCGCCGTAGGGGGTGGTAGAAGATGGAGAAATCAGCACGACCACGGACGGCTCTTAATGAGTGTGTTAAGGTGGTGGTGCGATGTAGGCCGCTCTCAGAAAAGGAAAAGAATGAGGGTTTCGAAGAGGTGAGACATGGTTGCTTTGTTGATATCGGGTGCCAGGGCTGCGCAGACGTGGTGCGTCAATCCCGAATGATGATTTGTAGATTCAAACGTTTATATTTATATAATTATCTGGATTTTGTCTATCCATTTCAATTTGATTCGAATTTCGCGCGAAACATTTTATGCAAAAATTAGGATAAGTTTGTCCCAAGATTAGATTACTTAGACGTGATTCACGCAAGTGGGAAGTGTTGTTGAGTAGCTCGAATATTTCGTTCCAAATGTGTCTAAATATTTAAAAAATAAACAAAATAAGTTTTATCATTAACAATAAAATAATAACATGCTCATTTTAAATAGTGGTAGGGAATAATTTGGGTTAATAAACCATATTCGTAATATTTACAAATTACTAAATTTACAACAAATCATTGCTTGATTTTGCCCAATGTTTATAATTAGTGAATATGGGGAACTAAAAGTCGGTTTATATATATAAAGTATAAACTTTATTCTAAAACAATTCTTTCAATACAACAGCTTTACATACTCTGTTATCTGATTGCAACAATACCTTATTGAATTATATCAATGATAAACATATACAATTTTATCACAAAATAAACAAAGCAATTGAATCACATTAAAACCTGCATTGATATATTTTCTACATTTTTTGTTATACAGTTACAGCAGAGAAACATTATGTTTACTTATTGTCAGTTAAATCCATATTCATGTATGCAGTTGACCAGTTTTTTACACAAGTCCTACAGTTTCCTGTCTCAGAGATGCCTAGAATATCTAAACAAGTACAAGATTGCAAATAAATTCTCATTAATGTTGTCTTTAACTGTCTTTAAGTAGACATGTGTAAATCAACACTAATGAATCATTTTAAAGTAATAAAGAAGACTGCTGTAGTATAGTTAGTGGCTAGTTTCCATCATTACTATTTATATTATGAAAACAAACCATTTTATATAAATTTTATGGATTATTTATGTAATTTTATTTTCTGTGTATTATAAAATGTTGCAACTGATGAGCACTCAGCTTCAGTTATTCTTGTATAAAACATATTGTAAAAATCGCTAATTCGCTAATATACAAATACCCTCATTATATTTGAAAAGGGAAATGACCTTATTATTTTGATTGAACGGGTTACGACTCAAAGCCACGGTCAGTCGCGTCCATTATTGTTCAGGGACATAGACCTGGTGAGTCGAGAGTCGGCATCGGCGCGGGCGGCTCACATTCTCAAAATAAATGAGCGGACGGCACGCGCAATGGATCTTGACCCGCCGTAAGTAGGTGAGCGGTATTGTCCATACGCGGCTGCCCCATATTTGGCATAGATCATCTGGACACGCGAGTGGCCTCCAGGCCGCTATTACACATAGCTCGCTCGTCCCAGTAAACTAAGTACCAACGCTATGTGTTAGGCATGTTCGGTGCCAAATGACAAATCACCGAAACCATCTGGTCCAATAAAAGCAAGTTTTATGCTCAATGTTCACTCTTTTGCCCATTTCGTAACGTATTTTTTTTAACTTGTCCTGAATGTTAAATGTGGTATAAATTGGATAATTGTATTAATATCCTTCGATGTTTATTTTATTGTAGTTAATAAGTTTTAAGCTGATTGCTTACGAGCGAGAGCGCGGTCCTGTCAGTACTGCAACCTTGTGGAATCTTATCTGTTTTTGCGGGTGAAACTTGCTCGGAGGCTTCGCTATTTCGCAATAATATGGCATTACATTACATTTGTTTCGTAATCGGGAACTTCTCCGACCTCCCTATGAGTCAGTGCGACAGCTTCATTAGACCATTGTTTCCCTTTTATTGAGTTTGACCGAATTCTGAAACTAATCCAAATAAGGGCTCTGTGCTACTCATATTTCGTATACTATTTACAACCTTCGTGAACGTAATTATTTCTTCAATCACGAAATCGCTCCATTATAGTATTGTAAAAAACTTAAATACCTAAGTCAAGTAAAAACACAAAAAATTAGACTTCAAGAAAAATTACTTTAAGTGTTACGTACTTAATACACGATTCAATTTATAAATTATCAAATTGAATGAGCAGTCGTACAAAAAATACAGTTTGTAGTCATCAAATGGGAGTCGTCACTTATTTGCCTGAAAACCGGGGTGAATGACCCTCCAATCAGCTTAACCTGCTCTCATTGTGATACAGATGAGGGGGCGATCTCGTGCCCATCGCAGGAAGCGGCTTAGAAGTCAGTGCATCACAATCACTGTTTCTTTAAATCAATCAACAAATCAATTCTACGGCTTCTTAACCATCTGCCTACATCACTTATCTCATGCACACAGATTTACCGAACACCGAATTTTTGATAGTGCGTAGACAGATACATTGCCGTTGAGGTTTTAAAGATAAAACAATAGAATGAGTAATGCAGTTTTATTATTATCTTATGATTGTAGTGTGACTCCGAAGAGTAAAAGGGGAGGATTTAAAGATCTACATTTGAGATGATATCATGCGGTTATTGACTCTTTTTTAAGATGACACATTTTCTATGCACTTAATTAATTAAATACATTCATATAACTATTCCTACTTACATACACATAAGACGACAAATTTTGTCCTTAAACTTTACTTATTTGCAAATGGAGTTATAGGTAAAAATAATCACATCGATTGATTTCCTCGGTGAGCATAGACAATGCCTACTTCCAGACATAATATTTCCAAAAATAAAAACAATTCTAACTGAACAATCTTGTATAATGTACAGAACGATTATTCTAATTTTTCATACTTATCATCATAACAGTTTGACGATGTAGGTAGATGTTAAGCCAAAAAATAAAATCACTGCATTCGATAAATATTTAAGACTTGATTTCGATGTTATATAACGAGAGTTTATTTATTCCATTTTAAGATGACGCATCGGCATTGTTTATGTGTAATTAACGTTCGTTTTGCATAACACAAGCCGGCCGACGAGTATCGTAAACTTTACGCGTTTTTATAGCGATGCGTCCGCGCACGCGCTGCCGCATGCCGGCACCGAACTATGATTAGAATAGCGTATGTTCTTTCTTGTACAAATAAATGTATCGACCTCTTTACCCCGGAAAGGAATGATTAATATTATGGCAGTACATAGCTCGGGTAATAAGTATAATTTTGTAAACACTGTTCTCACGGTTATTTTGTATTTTTTGTGTAACGCAGTCATCGCGACATGGTAATTGCGTTATTAGAGTTAGGTTAGAATAATTATATTTTTTATACATATCCTAATGGCATGTCTAGGTGAAGAAGATCCGGCCGGAGCAGAAATGGTACGAGCGTTTGTCCACAAAGCCGACACCGGACAGTAAAACTTTTAATAGTCCATTGCAGGTCTGAAGCAGTCCTTATATTCACTAACCCCAGGGTCTAGCGGGCGTAGGAGTAGACTAGCGACATTGGAGAGGTCACCGCTTACTGAAACTGAAAACTGAGGCGACATTATAACGCGGTGGTGGCTCATTAGAAATTTAGTTGATATCTCATCATTGTTGGAAATATGATCATTTGACAGGGTTCAGGCTAGCCATAAGATTGTTAAAAAACATAGTACATAGTGGTTTTAGAATAAGTTTACTAACTAAACAAATAGCGCTGTAGTAGTAAATATTAACCTAATTTGCTTTCTCTTTAATCAATTAAGATGACGCTGCTTTCCCAGACAGTGGCATTTTAATATTTTAAAATGCTATAATTAATCAAAGCGTCTAATATGCTATTAAGTAACTATTTACATAAAAACCGAGCACTTGCTTAATCGAGGCTTATTCACGGTTGACGGAAAGATATCGATCATGCGACAAATCGATTATAACGATTCACATTACACGCACAGCGGAAACGCACTCGGGTCTAATGGACATCGATGTAATGCGAACAGTCTTTATGTGTTTTAATTATCATAATCTCGTTTAATGTTCACTTCGTACATAATAGAACAACTAGGAATTGTATTTTAAGTGCAAGGTAATATGACGGTGTGGGTATAATTATAATTTTATAAAAACTATTTTAATGTTACAATATTGGTGTTGACTGACCTAGTATGAAATTGTAAGAACTTATAACTAACTTAAAGTAATGGGTAACTACAATTAACTTTAAATTTAGAAATAAGTTGTTAAGCTTAGTGTGAAGAGTGCCACAATATTTCACCTATATATTTTTTTGAATTCATTCAGCATTGGTGATACGAGTTTTATATTTTATTTAAAATCTTTAAGTTACTGGTAAAGGTATTCCATATGATAACTAAAATGTAAAATTAAAATGTGCCAAGTATCATGTATGTTATTGTGAAACTTTATCCTATAAAGTATAATATTTTCATAACTCAGCCATGAAAATGCAATGTTAAAGGCAGGTGCGTTGTAACGTTATCAATGGCGTGCACTGCGGAGCACGGACGTGTGATAAGCGAAACGTGATTTATTTTCTATTTACCTTTTAGCTAATATTTTACAAGAAGTGGTCAAATGCAATTTACATACAACATGTTGCAAAAACAAAAATCAGTTATTGTAATTAAAGGCACTTAATATAGAATCAATAGCATTTGTTTTAAATCCAACTAACTGCCTAATTTGACAGATGGTTTGGCCTATATTTTAGCCCTTCATTCGGTCATTTGTGAAACACGCCTTCAAGTTTGGAAGAATTTTGTAAGATCAATCGTCAAATTGTTTTACATGCTTGTGTTCTTGTTCCTTCCTGCCTGTAAGGTTAGCGAGGAGTAAGGTACAGATTATTGTCATTGGTATTGTGGTCGCAGGTGGTGAAAGTGTGGGCGGAGCGCGGCGCGGTGCAAGTCTACAACCCCAAGGGCCAGGACAAGCTGTTCACATACGATGCCGCCTACGACTGCACCGCCGACACGCAGACCATCTACGATGAGATGGTGAGTTCGACAAACTATACTTTTTGCAAACTTATGACCAAACGTCTACATCTATAAAGTCTATTATACTTACGTTCTAAAGCAAAAAATCAACCACGGAACTGTACAAAAACACCCAGTAACAACCAATAAAAACTTCCATAATAGATACCTACCTATAGATTTTTGGTGACGATAAACTTTTGAGCTTCTGGTGCTTAGGATATTTCTACAGGTCTTACCAAACTATATCGTTGAAATCGCTGCAGACGTTAAATTATTCAAACTTCAATTTAAAATGAAATTGCTTTGTGTAAGATCAAACGTCCCTTAGTTACTTGAGATAAGTAGATATATACCTAATTATGCCAGGGCCAGGGGTCGTTAGTCTCCGGTGAAATTGATCTTACCACCCAGACGACTACCTTGGCTACAAAATTACTGAAACTTTCGCTACAAAAATGTTTTATAAAAACATTGATGCCGTTGTTTGTTTATTTTATCTATTTCCCCTATAGTTCTTGTCAATGACGTCATATGCGGGTAAATATTGTAATAATTTTTACAATACTACTTAGTACATACATTGTATAACATATATGCCAGAACACGTCTAACTTAACTCAAGCTGATCTCATGATGCGATCATCAAAAGAAAAATCGGTTTTTGAAAAAAGTTTCAAAAGACCACACAGATATTAATTCCACTCGATGCCGTATTGAGTGTCTTACCATATAATATAATGCAGTGTTGCAAATACTAAATTTTATTGCACTTTCCGAAAGTTGCAAGGACATATTGAGCTACACTATATTGTTAATCTTGTTTGATGTACCTAATACTGTATTATCCCAAACTGACTGACAGGTTCGTAAGCCGAAAGTTACACACGTGAAAAATGCTTTAAAATTAAATTAACCCCTGATGTAATAAACTAAAAAATATGTATTTGTACAAAAATATAATTTTAAAAATAAAAATTAACCTTCGGAGATCAAGTTGGGTGAATGCATTACAATGTATAGCTTATTAAACATTCATGACTCTCGTAAAAATCTTATAAGTAAGGTGTTTGAATTTAATTTAATTGTATTAAAATAAAATACTAAAATTACATTTTGTTTGTTAAAGCAATTTCGTACATTTTGATATACCTAGTTATACTACAAGCAAGTTAGGTAGATGAACTTGTGAGAAATCTAACCTTAATTGGTAGAGTGAGTACTATTCGAAAGTCATGTTTTATTAATTAAATGTCTCTCACAAATCTAAAAGGGGAAAAGTCTCTCAAACTAGTACCTATCAGTAAAAAAGTTGTCTACAGGTTCGTTTCTCGAGTAACGCCCTTCGCGTGTCAATTTGAAGTCGTAAACATCATGTAAAAATTAATAAAGTAATTACAAGATACAAATATACCTACGACATGTCTGCCTTACAACAAATTAATTCTTCATATTTTATTTTTATTATTAGCGACAATTTGTTTATTTAATAAAAATAATTGAGATTAGGTAGGTATAAAGACACAAATCAGAAGTAATGTTATACATAAAAGATTTTAGTAATCTCCAAATAATTGAGGAATAAATATAAAAAGACTTGTAGAAAAATCAGTTGTCATGATCTGATGAATCCGGGATTTCTATTTTTAATTACATTATTTCTTCACGTGCGCGTCACATTCATTTTCAAGTGATATTTGGCGCACGGCCGCGATATATTTTCTCACCAGGAATTCCTCGTTCTATTATAATATTTTGCATCTGAAAATTATTATTCGAAACAAATGAAGTACCAAGTCTGAATATACAACCTACTTAGTATTAGTACATTCGTATTGATTTGCACGCGAGGTCACACATGTTTTATTAATAATGAAAATTGCTGTTTTATTTTAGTGGAAAGGTCAGCCGGTAATTATGACGTCATTTGATTATCTTCCGCTGAACAATTGCACTTAAAACATTTTAAAGTCAATTATCATATAAAAAATTCAACCTATTTTACTTCTAATTATTTTTTTTGATTCTGAGACTTCTTCATAAAAAATATCCGTGGCTAAAATGTTCATTTTCGTAAAGGGCACGCTGCATGGCTCATCAGCAGCCTTATTTAGAAGCAACGCATTTATAACGAGAGTAATATTTAAATGATATTTTCGGACGAGGAACAAGATGTTTGCAGCTTAGCGCGTGACGCAGGCACTAACCCGCGTCCTACGCGATCGACGCTTAAATCATGTCCGCTCCAATGCTCAAGCCTTGACAGACTCGAAGGTCTCAAGTTTTTCACACGTCTGACTCACGAGGGTGGGCGAATGCTTTCAGAATATGGCCTCAAACACCTTGGTTGTCTCATGACAAATGGTCTTCGGAAATATTTGTTTTGTATCAAACAAAGCCTACAAGGATTGAATTGATTATTTTGATATGGAGGGCGTTAACTTTTTGTTAGACAATAAATAAATGTCTTATTAATAACTTATTTATTACTTAGGAAATAAATCATAGAATCGGAAAACAATCTGAATGACTGCTTTAGAAAATAGGTAGGTACCTACCTAAGAATAAGACTATCTTAACATACCTACATACAACATTTGTAGGCGTTCTGTTTACTACGCTCACTTTCCAAATAATGAAACAAAAGCGTACTTGTGAATCATTGCAGTTTATTACAGTTTCAGGATAATCGTACTAAATTCATTTTGCATTAGTGTCGGAAACCTGTGCTCCTGCGCGCATGCGCTGTAACCCCGAGTGCAATACTCGTATCTAATGATTCACGTCCGCGGACTAACTGCGTGTTTCTACTAAAATGTTTAAGGAAAATATGTTTGTATAATAAAATTGCCTTTTGTTCATTGAACGATTCATTGTTGCGAGTTACGCATGCGCCCGCGCCGCTTCAGGCGTGCTGAGTCGAGCACGCCGCGTATATCCGATGCGAGCCAAGGCTACCGAAATACGCGAACATACAAAGCTTATACTTACGTCAGTTTACACAATCACCAAAACTCATACTGTTCCAACAATACCTCACCACGCTTCAGTACATTTGATCTAGATTTATATTTAAAATTTATACCGGTGTTGAAGGTTAAAAAGTTGTAATGGATTCTCGTTCCGTTAAAAGCGAGAAATCACTGTTTTAATAGTATTTAATTTGAGGACGTTTAAACGTTTTATATGTGTACAGTTTAAAATTAACGAAAACCGAATAAAGTTTCAATCTGGAATTGTGACGCCGGCGCCGTTTTGTTTACATGGATTTTTACGACGGCTATTTACAACATCTACAAATTAGTGACTGATAGTTCGACTTTCATAAGTGCACGCTGAGATCAGTTCCTATTTGTATTTTCTTTGCAAGTGTTCGATGTATTGGGAAGCTCCGGAGCCTGAGCATTGACCGCGTCGTGCTCAAACGACAATTATTCAGTTTTTTGCGAGCCTTGTCCCGCTTTTGTGTTATTAGATCTAGCCGCATATTCATTTCGTTTGATGGCTCGTGTCGCAATATAAATTTTGTATTGTATTGCTTTATTATTAAATGCTGGTATAGATTTCAGAAAAAATATTCATTGATGGAAATTAATACCTACTACTAAGTTTCTCATTGATCTTCTAAAGTAGCGACTAATTACATACTAAAGAAAAACTTAAAAGTATAAATACTATAGTTACCGCCGGTATTAAATTGTTTGTGTTCATTTTTGCCGGTTTCTAATTCAATATGAATTAAGTAAAACCTAATAATTCTATTGTTTCAGTAATCTGTGGTTACAAATCGCGTACAAATTGAACACAATCATATAATAGTCCACGCTTAACACAGTCTACAGATAAGAATTTGGTTCAACATAAGCACTTTACAAGATAAAGCTATGTACTATAATTCCTAACTAAACTATTAACAATCCAACGGTCAACAAGTGGTCCAACACATCAATTGTTGTCAAACATGTCGGACAACAGTCCAATTGATTAAATCATGTTTTTGAGATTGAGTTTAAATTCCTCTGTCTAGGTACGACCATTGGTCGCGTCCGTGCTGGACGGCTTCAACGGCTGCGTGTTCGCGTACGGGCAGACGGGCACCGGCAAGACGCACACGATGGAGGGCACGGCCGACCACGAGGGCATCATCCCGCGCGCCTTCCGCCACATCTGGGCCCACATCGAGAACAATGCCTCGCCGGACATCACGCACCTCGTCTCCTGCTCCTATGTCGAACTTTATCTTGAGGACGTGAGGGATTTGCTATCGAAGGACTGCAAGAAGCTCACTATTCGAGGACAGGTTAGTAGACACTCTTGTGGATGTATCATAAAAGTAAAAATAGAGAATTTAGTCTATTGTCTAAAGTCCATGATTAGATTAAGATTTTATAATATGTGACTGTACACCCCACCGTCTATGAAGGATAGATTACTCGCTCCCGCTCGTACAAAATATACATCTTATGTATATAAGTAAAATTACAAGAACCCAAGAGCAACTCAAAAACATAACACGCCACTAATAAGAGTAGACTCTATTATCTTCAGAAACAAGCTATATTGTGATAAATTGGCAAATATAACTTTGTATAAAAATGAACGATGTTACAATGTCTATAAGAACAACAAATATAACGTATAGTACAAGTAAATAGGTATAACAAGAAGGAAGTTCACGACTATTCACGACTGAAGATCTAATTGCAAGTTATCACAGTGCTAAGTGGGACGGCAAACTTGACCAAGCAAACACCACACACCATAATATAGATAACCACTTCCTAGTCACTGTCAACAGTCGTCAACAGTCGTCAACAGTCGTCAACAGTTGTCAACAGTGACGCAACCTGCCCTCCGTAGGATCTTTATTTGCAGAAACCTTACGCTTGTGCAACGAGTATGTACATTGCGGAATGACATAATGTTTGCTTCAGAATATTACTCGCAAATTGTCCACTTCTGTCTTTCGTATACGTAATATTTGATGTTTATGTTTTCAAGTTTAGTTGAGAAGATGTTTTTTGCTGTAATAATTTTTTGCTATTTGGTACTCTGCCAAGCAATAATAGGTTCGGTCAGAAATATAACATTCGAAAATCGATGACCAATATTTGGCTATTCGAAGTTTGATGAGATTACATTATGTAATCTTGAAATAATATTAGGTTTTAACACGTTTGTCAGAATAATTTAATTTAATTGATAAAATTAATTATTCCAGTCGGTCAAATGCGAGACATTCACGTAAATAATTTATATCTTAGAGAAAAAAATAGGTAAAAGTTTATTAATATTTTTATTTCAATACGCAAAATATTGTCAATTACACATATCTATGACGGAGCGCCTTATCCGACAATAATGTATTGATAACGAGCCGATATCAATGATAATAGTTTCAAGAGATACGCTGTACATTCGCGGATTTTCCGACTATTTCTCTTTGAATTCGCTAATTGGAATGCTCGGCTCTGGCCCAGATCCAAGACCGAGCTCGATTGTGACTCAAATTTGGATAGGAATTATGAATTAATTTGCGAACAATGTGCCTCGATTCATTCATAAGCAGGCTTAGTTTATAAAGTGTTAACAGTCCCTGTAAAACACGACAATGTACCTACTCGGCTTCAGTTACCTTCCGAATAGTTTCCGCACGCGAACGACATTGTACTTTATTTTTATCTCATTTGTGCTGCGGTCGGTGCGAAACCACATTAAATGGCCAATAAATTTGAATCAGCCGGATTACAGATACGCAGTTTTATAATGAAAACTATTTCGACGATGCACACTTGGAAATGAGAATATTTATACCCAGTAACAAAATAATGATCAGAAGCTGTTTTTTATCAAATTCACTGAACTGAAATATCGCAAAATCATTAGTTTTCTTTTGACATCACGGACAATACCTAGGTAATTGTCGATTTTGGACAATTGAATTTCAAACGTTGGAAAACTAGCTTTGATTGAAAATTGGTAATATTTGCAACGAGTTGCCGTGGCAATGACCTTCATCAATCTTTCAACACTGAAATCAGTTTATTTTTGGTGTTAATTAAATTAACAGCGCTAATTGAAAGCTTAAAAAGTAAAACTGAACTCAACACGAGAACGAAGTGAAATCTTATTTGCAGTTTATTCAAATATTTTTTTTTTATAATTTTAAAAATTTTAACGTTATGTAGGTAGGTACCGTTTTTCTAGACTTTGAAATACTTTATTTACTTAAACCTCGGTATACTACCTCGGTAGGTATATTGTTTTTCGTGTACCTATACTCTGACAGTTGTTCTTTGTGCCTAGCTTTGATAGAATAGTTTAGAATATTTTAAATATTCATATAATAATTATGTAGATATGTTCCCATATACTATACTATTACAATATCTGTTGACTATTCCTACACCTAAATATGTTAAGTAACATACGTTCGATTACCACATGTCAAAGTCGTAGACACCGACCGACATTTAGTGATAGTACAAGGCACAGATGATCACGCCATTTCTAGTAGAACACAGCAAACAGTAGCATGTGTCTATAAAACGTTGCAATTATCTCGTACGAAGCGACGCGTGTGGTGCCAACGAAAGCGTAATTCAGCTAAAATTAATTAGACACCAATCTTCGCTTTTCATTTATTGCATTAAACATGAGATACAATCACCCGCGCCGCGGTCATGCGTCACTCGTACAATGAACTGAATTATGTCCTAAAATGTTGTGTGAGGCTGCGAGAACAACAACGGCCTATGCAGAGTTGAAATTTTGAGATATACAAAAATCAAACTGTTGTAGCTCTAAATTTTTTTTAAAGTTGCAATGAAATAAAAATATCTTGATTCCCATCTAATAATAAATTAAGTAATCATCGTTATATCGTTTTGCGTGCAAAGACGACATTTTTGAGACGTAAAACACATAATTGAGTCGATTTTGTAAACTATGTTGGTTAGACCATTGTTGCTTTCGCGGCCTCATTTATAATGCCTTTCGTATCGGAGGTGATGATGGAGTGCGTCTTCAAATTTAGACTAATGCAGGTAGCCTTGTAGAAACGCGTGCGTCGCGGATGCTCGTAGACCGCGGCCAGCCAGCGATTGTGCAAAATTAATACAACACGTTACATCAATTTTACGGTTGTGGGCTTATGCAATTTCATCTAAAATAACTATTTTTACGAGGTCGGACATTAAGTTGTACTTGTATGTATTGTTCAAGACAAAAACGACGTTTAAGATCAAGGTGATACGTAACACTACAAAGCGGTAGAGTAACATTGTCGGATGATTTAGTTGTAACTTTTAGTACAATGTTGTTTTTGATGCGTAGCCATTGTTCACGTAATGAGACGTAGACGGACTCTAAACGTGGAGTAAAAGACTAAAAAGGGCATTGAATCCGCCGTCCTCGTTAGACTTGCTTGGCTATCTTTAACAAAAATCTGTGTCATAGTTGAGAGGAAAACGAAAAGAATATTTAAAGAGATGTAGTTTTGTACTTGCATTTCAAGAAAACGTTCAATGTTTGAGTTCGCTTATAAATAAACATTTATTCTAATAATACTTAGTTCGAGAAATAAGTAAATAAATGTAAGATGCAACGTGATGATATAATTAACTAGTAAGATGCAACTACTTGAGCCGGTCTGCAAACAATCACTACTGCTTCTTATAAATAAAGATGCTTCATTATAATTGTTACAAGGTATACAATATTAATGGTCTCTACTTTTTACATAACGTACTTCTATACTATAGTTGAAGTCACGTATAAAATATTTCAGCGTACAATTTTTACAATAATAATCTAACTGTAAACGCGCGTCGACGTTTACGTTAAGAAAGTGAACGTCTTAACAATACGAGTAACGCGTCGAGTGCTCTCGCAGGAGTTGAACGGCTTCTACATCCCCGAGATGACGTCGGTGGTGTGCAAGTCGGCGGCGGAGATGGTGCGTGCGATGCGCGCCGGCAACCGCAACCGCGCCGCCGGCCGCACCGACATGAACGAGCACTCGTCGCGGAGTCACGCCGTCTTCCTCGTCACCGTCGAGACCGCGCACCGGACCACCAACCGGATACGGTGAGCTACATCCTCTAATATCACCAACGCTTACAGCACCTCCAACATTTACATCACTTTTAACACCTCAAATACTTTCAACACTACCTACGCTTTCCAACACCTAGAGGTATTTTAACTTTTAACACTTACAACAGCACTCAAACTCAAAAATATACTTTATTCAACTAGGCTGTTCACTTTTGAATACGCATTTCCAGTGGCGGATTTACCCATAGGTCCGATAGGGGCGACATTGGGGGGACACATTTTTAGGGGCGGCAAAATTAACTTATCTAGGACAGTAAAGTTGGAAACTAGGCGGCTGCTGGTTTTTTTTACCCGACTGCCAGAAAGTGTTATTTGCTGACGTGGTAAATCTAAGATATGGAACGGAGGGTGTCGATCTATTTTTTTAAGCTCAATTGGTATATCTAAGATAGAGAATGGCTAAGCTAGGGGCGACCTATGAATTAGGGCCTAGGGCGGCACTTATGTTAAATCTGCCAATGTGTACTTCCTACACTACCCAACCCTTCGAACACCATCAAATTCACAATCATCAATACACATATGACCTATCACCGCAACGTGCTACCGTTACACCAGTTATCTTGTCAACCGATATTTACGGCCACGTGCCCGTTGTAGTGTTTGTAATTGAACCCGTATTGATTTGAACAAATTGGGACTGTGTTGAGAAATCTTTACAATTATTTCGATTTGATGTTTGTAGTTGTAAAGGTGGTGATAAATGTAAAGAATATGTTTTAGGTTTCATATAACAAAACTAGTAATAATAGTACGAAGATACGCTAAACACGCAACATACTTAACTAACAATAAGTATAAAAATACCTACTTAATAATAAAGAAAATCCTTTATCTGTATTATGATCTATGTTATTTTAATAACATCGCCACTGGGTTTTAATTGTCTTTCAATATAAACATCAGTCATGCTATAAACTCATTTGAAATAGACATCACGCTTTCCCCAAGACCCCTCTGAAATGTTTCCGTCGTTATAATATGCCTTCCGTTTTGTCAATAACCAAAGGGTATCGTTCTATTCGATACCAAAGTTATTTTCCGTCGGGAAATTTAGACAAATTGTATATCTAATAAGCGTATAATACCTTTTTATGGCTGTTATTAATTTATTGTGTTTGTAATAGATATCGTTATCTTTAGGGAAAATTACACACAGCTTTGTATAGTAGCAAAGGCGAGTAAATAAGCATGTATTGATTAGTGCCAGCAAAGACATAATAGGTATAAATGAATTTCCGTTAATTTTAGTTTTTTAATACCTACGTATAGTCTTACGTACCTATTTACTAGCTGTTGCCCATACATCCTTCTGTACGGTTGACGCTTATCATTACAATTAAAAAACCTTTTGTCGTCTCGAAACTCGAAAACAGCTCTTTATTGCGGAATAAAAATATGATATTATTTAATATGGATTTAACTTTACGTCAGCAAAATTTCATGGCACTAATTGCTAGTAGGTACCTATTACTATGTCAGCAGTTGGGGCGTGAGAGTCAAACAAAAAACTTACTTTCGATTTTTTTATTAACTTGTATGGCATACGTGGCTTTACATAGTCCCCTTTGTAACTCGAACAGGCTGAGCTAAATTCCGCTCAAGTGCAGCAAAGCGGCCTAATATCCATTACGCTAACTAATTGACGCGGCCAGAGAGTTACTCACTCGACCGTTGCCCGCCAGACTCTCTTTGTTTTTACTCGTTACTCATGGCGAATAATTAAAAATTCTTTGTCCTTTTTGTAAAGTATGATATAAATAGACATTATAGGTTGTGGAAGGAAATGTTAATTAATATTAACTACATATAAAAATCCCTTTTGGTGAATTGGTGCGGTGCTTGAATATTTGAACAGTTCTTAAACTTAGGTGTATGGTCTCTTGTACTTCAATAGAAGCTCCCAGACGACAGTCAACCTTTTTTTTGGTGTCCTTTAACTTTTTTTACGCGGTTCTCTGCAAATAATTGCTAAAATTTGTTGGTGAGGTCGTTGTTTTTTCGTTGTCTTCAGTCATCCATCCAGCCATCCAGCGGCCATTTTATAAATCGTTTTTGGGACCCACTGCCGTCAAATATCAGCTATTTGCTATCTTCAAGTAATCCTGGTATTATATTTATCCCTTTTTTTAGGATCTTTATTAATAACTCAAAAAGTGATCGCCCAATAGACAATACTTCTTTCGTAAGGCTACGAAAATAATGACAAAAACTATGTTCATAAAACTGGTCAAGTGGTAGCCGGACTTACACTTGAAGGGTGCCATCGTATAACGTAGTTTTTTGCAGAACCATCTAACACACACGATGAAAATTTTAACTAACTATAAGGTTTCAATTTACCTACAAGGTTCATGAGCCAAACAAACGGATAGATGGACGGACAGCGAAAACTCAAATATTAGGACCTAATATTGACTTTCCGCTATTGTCAGTTTCTGGTGCGGAACTGTAAAAATACATACATAATTGTAACTCTTATTTAGTAAAGTTTAGTAGTTACCATTACATATAGTATAAGAAACTTATCTGGAGCAAACGCCTACCTTATTCATATGAAACTGCTTACTCATATTCGTGTTCTTTGAAATTTGCACAGCGTGATGAGTAGAAATTAGTATTGAATAGAAATGAAGGCCAATAATGCAGACAATAAAAATAGGTCTTTTTATTTTTAGTATATATTTAGATTTTGATATATAAATAGGCTAGAAATCACACTAGAAAACTTTTCTTTTATAATCGGCAAATACATACCATATTATCGCGTGGCAGTAGGTACCTATACGCACGCTAAAATATAACTTAAGTTAAGTGAATTTTTAAGCGTAGGTACGTCCCTTTGTTTATGTGGAACTATGTTGAGTCCCCCATACTTTTATCTGTCGCTCATTGAAAGTGAAGAAGTCAGTGCCCTATCTTTTATAATTCAAATCAGGCCGTGAGCCTACCGAGGGGCATGCAATAATCTGCGTTCAATGGAACACACAGTAACAGGCTTAGTAGTAGGTGCTTTGTCTTATGTAACTCCGGCTTAAGTTGGACAAATAAAAGAAAATATTACTTTGTTCTCTAAATCGCTGTTGTTGTTTTAATGTAAAACGTTTTTCAAATACAAATGTGCAAGTGAAACGTAAAAGAATTACAACGCAAAAAGGTTTAATAAAACAAAGCTAAAGTACTCTCTGAAGCACTATGGAACTGTTGCTCTATTTGCAAATCTTAATTAAAGTTTTTTTAATTGTATTTACATAATAGGTATCTACCTTTCATTCATGTTTAGTCAATTGAAATAGAGTAAGTGCGGCATATTTGGAATACACGTTTGTTTTTTGCGAATATCTTTAAAGGGAAACGGGTTACGTCG
>DVVJ01000065.1:0-22325 GCA_018234505.1 Junonia neildi neildi
CCAGTTGTGTCTACCACTGTATCCAGACCAGTTGTGTCTACCACTGTATCCAGACCAGTTGTGTCTACCACTGTATCTAGACCAGTTGTGTCTACCACTGTATCCAGACCAGTTGCGTCTACCGCTGCATCTAGATCTACTATACCTTCCACTGTGTCTGAAACTACTATTTCTACTCAAAAAGGTAACACTGACTCAGGCATACCTACCTATGAAATAACTTTAGATCCTACAAAAACTCTTTTACCTCATATCCTTCTCAAAACTTCTGTTTCTGATAGACCTTTATCATTATTGATTGATTCTGGCTCAGCAGTTAGTTTAATTAAAAGCACCAGCATTCAATCAAAACTAACAACTCTAATAAAAGAATCAATAAATCTTAAAGGTATAGATTCCACAGAAGAATACACAAAAACTTTAGGTCACCTCAACTTAAAGTTACTTTTATGCGACTTACCTCGTAAACAATTATGTTATAAATTTCATGTGGTGGATAAAATCAATTTACCATATGATGGTATAATTGGTTCTGATATGTTAAATTACTTTAAATGTATGATTGATTATAATCGTGATATCATATCCATAAATAATATAGAAATAAAACTTAAATTTAATGAACCGACATATATTATTCCAGCAAGATCAGAAATGATAATTGAATGTTCTGTGAAAAATCCTGAAATTGGAGAAGGTTATATTTTGGATCAAAAAGTATCTGATAAAATATTGGTAGCGAACTGTTGTGTGAAGGTAAAACATAATAAAAGAATTAATATATCAGTTATAAACATCTCTGAATCATCTGTTGCTCTTAATTCTAACCTTAATCTTCTTATTACTGCTGCTGAACCCGTATCTCTCAATGATATTTCTACATATCCTGTTAACTTTAATACCTCATTTAAAAATGTAGATTCCTATAATCGAACTCAATCTGTTTTAAATCAACTAAGAACGTCACATCTTAACAAAGAAGAATTAGATGCTCTCTTTAATTTATGCTCAGAGTATTCAGATATATTTTTCTTACCTGGTGAAAAACTCAGTTGTACAACTGCAATAGAACACGAAATAAAGACTAACTCTGATGTTCCAATTCATGTAAAATCTTATCGATTTCCTGAAATTCATAAAGAAGAAGTAAGTACACAGATGAATGCTATGCTAGAGCAAGGTATAATAGAACCTTCTACTTCTCCTTGGTCCTCTCCAATTTGGGTGGTACCTAAGAAGTTAGATGCATCTGGTAAACAAAAATGGAGAGTTGTAATAGATTACAGAAAGCTAAACGACATAACAATAGGTGATACGTATCCTATTCCCCAAATTAATGAAATCCTTGATCAGCTAGGGCACAGTAAATATTTCTCAACTCTAGATCTTGCTTCAGGTTTTCACCAAATCCCTCTGAACTCAGCAGATGCATTAAAGACGGCTTTTAATATTCCCCAAGGGCACTACCAGTTTACTCGTATGCCGTTTGGACTTAAAAATGCACCTGCGACATTTCAACGTTTAATGAATACAGCACTTTCTGGCCTTCAAGGTATTCGTTGTTTTGTATATCTAGATGATATTGTTATTTACTCGCACGACCTTCAATCTCAAATAGAAAACCTGTCCTTAGTATTTCAGAAATTACGTAAGTTCAATCTTAAACTGCAACCTGATAAGTGTGAATTTCTACGAAAAGAAGTCGGATATCTTGGTCACGTCATCACTGAAGAAGGAGTTAAGCCTAATCCAGAAAAGATTAAAGCTGTAACGGAATTCCCCATACCAAATTCACCCAAAGATGTTAAATCTTTCCTAGGTTTGGTATCCTATTATCGTCGTTTTATCCCTGAATTCTCTAAAATTGCAAAACCATTAACTTCTCTTCTCAGAAAAGATACTACTTTTAAATGGGAGAATCAACAACAACTTGCATTTGATTCTCTTAAATATAAATTAACCACTGCTCCTATACTCTCTTATCCTGATTTTACCAAACCATTTATACTAACATGTGATGCCTCTAACCATTCTGTTGGTGCAGTTTTGTCTCAGGGCCAAATTGGTAAAGACAAACCCGTTGCGTTTGCCTCACGCACTCTAAATAAGAGTGAATGTAATTATAGTACGACTGAGAAGGAGTTGTTGGCTATACTTTTCGGTTGCAAAACTTTCCGTCCTTATCTATACGGGAGGAAATTCCAAATTATTACCGATCATAGACCGTTAAAATGGTTATTTAACCACAAAGATCCTAGTAGCAAACTTCAAAGATGGCGATTAAAATTGGAGGAGTTTGAATATGAAATAATTTACCGTAAAGGTAAATTAAATTCTGTTGCTGATGCACTCTCGCGATACCCAGTAAATCCAGTGTATCCCGATTCTATAACTTCTAAACCTTGTCATAATCAAGAATCAAATGATTCTATGGAAGATCTTGGACCCAATCTTAATCTTAGTCCTAATAGTAATGACCTAAATCTCGATTTTAGTGATATAGAAATTCCTTTTCCTGAGGTCTCATCTCAATCAGACCCTCTGTTAATTCTTCCTTCTGAAAATGTGCCTTCTACTTCTTATGATGATTTTTCAACTCATAAACCTCCTATACCAAATCCTACAACATTGAATTCCCCTAATCCTCTTGAAACTCTTTCTGAACCTAACTCTAATAAAGATTTAAATACCTCTATTCCAATGACTCCTCCTGAAAATTCAAGTATATTAGAATCCCATACAGCGTCAACCAACAATGAATACTCCAAATTTCTAAAAGAAATTTCTAATAAATCAAAACAATATAATACAAGAATAATAGAACATAATCAATCTCTTTTAAAAACCCATTGTAAAGTAATTCTTGTACCAACTTCCATTGACCTAGATGATTCAAATCCTTATATCCAAGAAATTTTAAATACTATCGAAAACTCTAATGAAGTTATTTATCGCGAAAAACAATTGTACTCATTTGATAAAGTATTGTATAATGATAAACACACTTACTTAATTTACCCAAAGGTCCATCACTTCGATGAATGTACTTACCCAGAGATATTTCAGACCCTGAAACTAATTAGAAATTATTTATTAACTAATGAAACAAATATAAATGAAATTGCAATTACTGATTTCAAAAATCCATTTGAAAATAATTCCTTTATAAAAATTTATAATATACTTAGCTACCTTTTTGACAATAATAATATAATAATAAATGTGTATCACAATAATATAATATATCCTACTCCTAGTGAAATTAAAATAATATTACGTGATAATCACGACTTACCAATTGCTGGTCATTTAGGTTCTGTTCGTATGCTAAAAAGAATTCAAGAAAGATATTATTGGAAGAGCATGAGGGCAGATGTAGAAAATTATGTTAAAAGTTGTTCGTTATGCCAAGAAAATAAAGCTCTTAGGAAAACAAATAGAGCACCAATGCAGATTACTACAACATCCAGTAGTCCTTTCCAACGCGTAGCTCTTGATATTGTAGGTCCTCTACCAGAGTCAGGAACTGCTAAACTGAAATATATAATGACACTTCAGGATGATCTCACTAAGTTTTCTGCTGGATATCCTCTTCGAAGTATCTCTGCCGAGGAGACAGCTGATTGTCTTCTTCATTTTGTTTCTATGTTTGGCATACCAAAAATGATTCTAACAGATCAAGGTACTAATTTTACTGCCGATCTCTTTAAGAAAACTTGTACTCTACTAAAAATTAAGCAGTTGTGGTCAACTCCTTATCATCCTCAGACGCAAGGCGCACTTGAAAGGAGTCATTCTACTCTTAAAGAATATTTGAAATCATATGTTAATGAGAACCAAGATAATTGGCCTCGTTATGTTTATACAGCCATGTTGGCTTATAATACTGCAGTACATTGCACAACTCATTACACTCCTTATGAATTATTATTTGGTCATAAAGCATATATCCCTAATTCTATCTATGATGAAGAACCTTTTATTACTTACCCAGAATATGTTAAAATGCTGCAACATCGTCTTAAATTTTCTCGCGAAAGAGCTCTTGAATATATACAGAGGTCTAAACAAAATTCAAAAACTTATTATGATAATAGGTCTCGAAGAGTACAATATAAAGTAGGTGATTTTGTGTACCTCAAAAATCATTTGCGGCTTCGCAAAGCCTTATCTCCAGTATGGAAAGGCCCATATAAAGTAGTGAAAATTCATGGAAATAACACGCTTTCTTTATTAATAAACCGCCGTCATGTTAAACATCATTTCGATGAAGTAAAATTAGCTGAAAATGTTTCTAATTCATCTAGTTCATGAATAACTATATCTTTTCTTTAGGAATATCTTACATTTAGTTTAATACAGGTTTTAATGTGTATTAATAATTTAAGCTTTATTATCTCTATTTTATTCTATTTCAGTTATGCTATTTCAAGTTATGGCAGCATGTCGACAACGCCAAATTTTATTCAACCAATTCCGTCAAGTCCCGGAATTTATTTTGATTATATAGGAAAAATGAAAATTATTAATGGTCATCTTAATGTGGTAATGCCAATTAATATTTCGCACATTAAATCACATATTGAAAATATTAACGCTGTTCTCGGTACGGTTAGATTCTTATGCAAGCAAACTGATGCAATAGGAAATCTAGAATGTCATAATATGATTGAACCTCTTACAACACGGTATCAAGAAATTGAGAAGCAATATTCTTCTATTTCTCATTTAATTGACAATAGAAGTAGACGTGGGGCTTGGATTGGTGGTATAGGAACCGTCTTTAAGCAGATTTTTGGTACTTTAGATGAAGATGATGCTTTAAGATATGATAATGCTATTAATATTGTACAAAATGATAATAAACAACTAGCTTCGTTAATGAAGGAAAATATTTTAATAACTTCATCTACTATTTCCTCTTATAATACTTCTATACAAAAATTAAGATTTAACGAAGATAGTTTAAATGAAGCTATCGACAAGCTCTCTTTGACAACCAGAAATATATCTATTATTTCAAATAAATTATTAATAACTGCAGAAATTAATTCAGTTCTAAATAACTTAGAATCTTCATTACTAAGTCTTTCTTTCCAACTTGAAGATATAACTAACGCGATTCTTTTTAGTAATACAAATATTCTTCATCCTTCTATTATTACACCTAAACAATTGTATCAAGAGCTTGCCGACAACTACAGGCATCTACCTAATGGCCTGGAACTAGCAATAGGTTTAGATTTAAGCTCAATTCATACAATTTTGAATGTATCTAGATTAATCTGTTATTACTTAAATTTTAAGGTTATATTTGTTTTGCAAATACCTCTTGTTTCTCCACAAGACTTTTATTTGTATAATAATATTCCATTGCCCATACCTCATAACCCGAATAAGCCAGACTCATACAGTGTGACCATACCAGAATACAAATACACGGCCATCACGAAAGATAAGCTATATTACAGCAGCATTAATTCCCTGGATATTTGTGAAACTATTAGTGCTCAAAATTACTTATGCAACATCATCACCGTTTCCTCAGTGAGTGCAAACCCATCTTGTGAAAGTGAGTTATTATCGAAAGTGATAACACGTTTACCAGTGCAGTGCAAAACGGAGTTTATCCATGGTAATCTAGACATTTGGAAATCCATCACAAATAATCGATGGATATTTGTACAATCTTTATTAACTAAGTTGTCAATAGATTGTATTAATTCGGAATTAGAAGAAATAAATATCTTTGGTAGTGGTATACTAAACCTTCCTACTCATTGTACTGCTTATTGTAAGAATACAAAACTGTTCACTAACAATAATGTATTAAATTTAAGTTCACCTGTATCTTCTTTTTCTAATTTTAATTTAATAAATGACTCATGCTGTAACTTAAATAAATTTAAGGAAACTGTAATTAATGTACCTCCTATTAATTTACAAAATCTTGATCCAGAGAATTTCAAATTAAAGTATAATAAAATTACTGAATCAATAATTAATGACCTTGATAAATTAATTAAAGAACCACACATAATTAAATATGGGGCTCATTATTCTGTGCTATTTTTATTCATTGTCTTATTAGCAATATGTTTTGTTATTTTTAAACTTAAAGTAAAAATTTATAAATCTGGCAGCAGTCCTCAGAATAATATCAATTCTATGACGAATGAAACTAAAAATTATGAAGTTAATGAAGAGAGTGACGAAAACATACAGGCTCATACAGTAACTAAAACAATCCCACCAGTTAAACTTCGAACTAAAATTTAATTTAACTTTATTTAATTTTTTTTTAAATGTTTTAACCTTTAACTTTAATTTTTATTTCTTATACTTCTTTATTTTGCTTAGTTTCTTCTAATTTAACATAAACTTCGAAATTAACCCCGAAGTTTATTCTTTAAGGGGGGAGGTGTTATACCAGGGTTTTGTATGCTATAATGCTTAACCCTAAAACTGACGCTGCAGCGTCAGCATATTAGAGAAGTAATAATATAATAAGGCTTTCACACAGTTAGTCGTCTTCTAATTCTCATTCGGTACGGGACTGCCAAAAGATATATTCTATTTCAATAATTCAATATCAATTATAATAATTCTATTTCAATTAAAATAATTCTATTTCAATTAAATAAATTAATTTTAAATTCAAAAATCTTTTTTTAAAAAGTTGTCGAGTAATCCCGTTATAACAGAACGCACGAGATACCGATATAGGAACAATGCGAAACGGCGAAGATGCGACCGAATTAGCCACGTACGTTAGCGGTCCGTTGCCCCGTACCTGCCCCGTTATGCGTTTATTTCTTGAGATCTCTTAGCATAAATAAACAATGTGAAACAGCTATAAATAGATAACAGTCTAAAGAATTATCGTTATCTGGTGAACACTTCATAAGTTCAATCGAAAGTTTTCCTGTTTCAAGTGAAATGAATCTTCAAAGAAATTGGATTTATACTCGGCGTTCATTGAGGAATTGGAAGTTGGAACTTGGATGCACTTGGAAGATTTTGGTCATGTTGAACTTGTAAGGAAGTACATTAATAATATACCCTATCAAATAACATTTATTCATATTAAGAATTAAAAGTAAAAAAACTAACTATGATCTCCTTTTTTGAAGTCACTTAAAAGCAATGAAAATGAAAAATTTATTGTTTTAGTACCAGAAAATAACTTAATAAATCTCCGAAATTTTAACAACATAAATAATAACAATCTAACGGCCATCGTCTTAACATTTATGTTCTGTAAATAAACAAAAGTTACGGCATTCGTAAATAGAAACTCACAATGTAAATAGCGATAAAGATAACTAAACTGTTGGGGCTTCAAATATTTGACCAAACACAATAAAGCTCCGTCAGAAATCGGTACTTTTTATAACATAAAAGAAATAGACAAAAACTGGCTAAAACTGTATGTAGAGCGAATCTGAAAATGTATATCTTTGAAAAGTAAAACGATTTGAAAAAATATTATTGCGCTACATAGTCCAATCGTTGGGAAAGGTTATATATTATTTTTCATCACACTACGACTCGTAAGAGAAAAGCAATAATCATGAATATAGGTGAAATCGTGAGGGCCAACTAGAGGTAGAGGTAATCATTGGTAATAATTTCCTTATTCTTCTAAAATTGGAAAATCGAAATTGACACATTTATCTCAGAAGTAGGTAATAAAAATAAATCTCAGTTGACTCACATGAGTGAGAGAGCATCTTGCTCATCTATTTTAAACTCAGATTGACTGCCATTTTCCTGGAAACATGATCTTCCCAAAACTATATTTAAAGGATTTGAGAATATTTAATTTAATCAAATATTGGGCAATCATGGACTTCCAATTAAGTTCCATGAATACATACATACCATAAATACATACCTTTTCTTGGATCAGAGAAAATGAAAAACAAACACAAGAAAGAAGGAATTTAATATTAATATTACCGTGAAAGCAATCAAAATGCAACCCTGCAATGCGATATTTCTCCGTAACATTACTCGACCTTCGTATTAAATCTATAATGAAACTCGGTGAAAGACTATTCAAAGTCAAAGATTTCGCAAGCAGAATCTATGTAAACATTGGGAATCTTATCAGATCAAAGTGTCTCGGCACCTGACGGGCTAACACCTTTCAGACTTAATTGTGTTTCTATGTTAACTTGTTAATTCAATACTGATATGAAATTTTATTTCGATAATAAAATATAAAGTATTATGAGTATAAAGAACGCCTAAAACAATGATTCCATTGATATTAACTTTGGTATAGAGACAGATTGGACTTTGGAAGTAAATACAATCTTCTGTCATCATGTTCGTAAGACTCGAAGAAGAGACAAAATAGA
Source organism: Junonia neildi neildi (assembly GCA_018234505.1). Classification (NCBI taxonomy): domain Eukaryota; kingdom Metazoa; phylum Arthropoda; class Insecta; order Lepidoptera; family Nymphalidae; genus Junonia; species Junonia neildi. Next base: position 8,367 of record DVVJ01000065.1, read on the forward strand.
GAACAAAAATTTGTCAAGGGAATGTTGTTTAAAGAAAGTAATAGGCTAAATAATTAAAGTAAACGAATTCGCTTAACTAGTTACAGCTTAAGACGCAATACATACATACTTCTTACTCTATGCGCTAGTTAACCAACCCATCTAAATTATCTGTCGACAGAAAGTTGGGAGCGCTCGGAGACACATTTCGAACAAGCATAATGAAACTGTAATGTCGATCTTTTGTTAGCAACAAAGTGACACACCTATGTTACCAATTTAGATAAATACGACGAGGGACCTTTAGGTAAAACTTGTCACTATGAACTTGTCTGTTGTTATTAATTTATTTGCAAAACGTAAAACAGATTTGTTTGTTTGACAAATCATAATATTTTATAATACGATAACCACTAACTACATAGTTTTGAGTCTTTTATTTTTGTTACGACTTAAAGCTTTAGGTATGCTTATTGTGACAAAGAAGACGTGACGTGACTCCGTAATTGGTCTATGAATATACAAATTTCCAACTCAAACCCACGTAACAAAGCCTTCGCGACAATGTCAGAAACAATCGACCTAAAAGTCTATGAAATGGTAATAAACATTTAAATATTAACCAAATATTCATTACTAAACTTCTATTTTAAGCTTAATTATTATATGAAGTTTAAGTAGTTTGTGTTTAATCATCACATGCATGTTAAATTACTGTTAAAACAATACAAACAAAATAAAACTAAGGTTAATAAGAAAACAATAGTAAACACGTTGTTAACTTTATTAATGAAACAGGACAGAACAATTAGATGTAATGTGCAAAATAGAGCAGAAAAAAAACAGGCTGTTAATCGATAGATACAAACATTAAACACGTAAAAAAAGCAATAAAACGAGCTCATGACAAACGTTGTTACCACACTGTAGCGTAATATATCGGCGCAAGCTTCACTTTGTGATATAAAACTGTCTACTCGTAAATTAAGCCAGCACCATGAGGTAAAACCTGCCTTTAATTATATTACAACACAAAAACGCAGATATGAGAGACCCTATCACACTTAAATTAGATATACACGCTCTTTATAAATTCCAAATCATTTTTTTTGAGTTAAAAAATAATATAAACATGATAGGGTCTCTCCGATAGATACATTACAAGATAGATATGCTTACAAGTATAAAAACAGTGCTGATTGTTAACAAACAGAGCTGCATTTTAAAACCGATCCAAGCATCCCTCGATATCCGGCTGATATTGCATTACTGAATGGAATGTACTTGATATTAAAAAAAAATGTAGAGGTCAAATTAAGTTGATTCATTTATTAAATTTACACAACCATCGTAAATAAAACTGACCTCCGATCCGTTATCCGAAGCAACGTACGAATTTAGAATTGTACTAGCGAATGAAACACGAGGGTAAAAAACTCGTTCGACTAATGCCCGCTCGTGGCTCGCTAGACGTCACGATAATAGACTCGTCGCATAAGCTGTATTGCGCTTCGTAATGCTTAGACGTTAATCCTGTTTGTGAGCCCTGTTTGTTACCAAGATGACAAATGTCGGTATATGCTAGGTTTTGACGTACGATACATCCAGAGGCGTAAGTGGAGGTAGGGCAGGTGGGGTCTTCGGCCCGGACCCTGCGTCCCACCTTACAACAAATAGAGAAAACATCCATGTCCATTAAACAGTTCCACACATGGGGCCCCATACACCACTTACGCGTCTGGCTGCTCGACGATACAATCTTCGAATTAAATCCAATAACTCCAGCATGTGTCATGTACGAACACGATTATTTATTGGCTGATTTTATAGATAACGTTCATCGGACGAAGTTATTTGTCCGAGCATCGATATCAGTGGGGTGAATTTAATTAAGGAACGATGTCCGAATTTCATATCTATAAAATCAGCTTGACATTCAATAATAAAAATTTGCTGGCCTAGTAAAAGCGTTTCGTAAACAGCAATAGCAGCAGTTGGATTACCGAGAACACGTCATGCAAAAACCTGACTACCGCAGACGAGCATTTAGAAGCAAAGTGGTGCTATGGAGCCGAGTACAATTTACGCTAGAATTAATACTAATTAACTGTAAAAACTACTTCTACTTATTAACAATAACTTAATGTCTCAACTTCGTAAAGTTTTATTACTAAATTATTTATCAGTTCAGTTCTTGGCCAAATTAATCCGTATCAAAATCGAAACTGTTAACTACTTGGTTGATACAATTAAAATAATTTGTTCAAACCTAAAATATCTGAATAGACGTCAGGTCTCTCCTCAAGAAGTGTCTTAATAAGATTTGGGTAATTAAAGTGATTAATTAAGAAGCATCACTTGTCCGAGGGGTGAGATATTTAGGTCAAAATGAATAGCAGCAAGTGGCACTTTATGTAAATTAGAGTAGAAGTAGAGTGAATTACATTAAATATTTTCTTCAGTCTCTGAATTTTTAAATTCGTGAAAAAAGCTTAAGAATTAAGAAGTAAAATCGGAATAGAAATACAATATACAATATTGTCTAACATTGTTAAATATGTTTGAAATGGCAAACATCGTTAGAATCGTAAATTATATTGCAGTATCGGCAGAATTATTTGATTTTACCGTTCATTCTCATAAATGTATAATTGTATTCAATCGATAGCGTTGCTTTACGGCTCTTTTGCTGGAGTATTTTACATTTGCGCAATAATTCCATTTGCCTATATTAAAGTAGAAAAAGAATAAGCATTTGATACACATAAATTTTGAGGAACATTCGTTAAAAGTATTCTAAGTGGCCCTGTTTCTTGGGTAAACTTTTAAATTAAAACCTACGCAATCTTTACGTAGCTATTTCAGCAGCAATCTTCATCCTAATTTCCACGTTTCTATACCATGCCCTAATAATCGAAACATCTTCTCTAAAAAAACTGGATATCACTAAATGTTGCCCTGATTCTTCTCTTATCTGTAAATAACGAATTTCTAAATTCGAGCACAGAAAACTTTTCCTTTTTTATTTACGTCCTAAATGGTAATGAGTTGTTTATGAAAACACAGTTAAGTTCGATACAATCAGTCGGAAGTATTGGCAAGGCCGCTCGGCGCTTGGCAACTAAACGCACTGATTGCTGCGCACACGCAACCACCTGCGTTACTGCGAACATTAATGCGTTTTACATGTTAACATAAATTATCAACGCGCTGTTACTCGAGTCGTATCGATTTCGAGTATTTCACGTTTAAACTTGAGGTTTAATGGAGTTTAAAAATAATGGCGTCTTATAATAATCTGCTAATATCTTCAAATTTTCCCAACAAATTCAACGAGTGTTTTCTAAATTAGTAGGAGGTTATTAACCTTATTATTGACGGTATATTCAATTTGATACACCCAACTAACCTTACAAAGTTCATTGTTGTAACCTTGGCAATATCACATATGAGATACATTAAGCAATTAAAAAATTATACAATTATTACTTTTTCTCACTGCACAAATAAATATTCATTTTATATTATTCTATAGTAGGTATAACCTTGTATAATCTCAATTACACCTTGCCTTCTAACTCGTGTATGCCTTTTGTCAAATTATCATGTTTCTATGATTCATTTTCAGCTTCTAATTATCTTCTTACATCAAAGGATTGACTTTCGTCAGTCAATCATGATGCTGCCATCGATTGCACTCGATACAGCGAGTACGGATTCTATTTGCATTGAATCGTGAAGATCTAAAACAATGTGCTTTTGTTTACTTACTGGAATACTTCTATCGATTTTCTCTTTACAACGAATCTAATGAACTCTGTTCACTATTTATTTATTTTATTTCATTATATTTTATAAGTTAGCCATTTAAATTTGATCTGTTTGAAATAGAGAACGCTATTAATTATGTATCCATAGAAAGCATATCGTTTATTTTGTTGCATTACTTTCGTTTAATTCGCAATATCGTTTTAACTTTTATTTCAATAAATCAAATTCCAAACACGCGTTCTTGCAAAAAAAACTAAAAATTTTAGCAAACCCCAATTCTTTCAAATACTTCACAATAATCGTATTTCCGTGTCCAAGCCACCGCTTACCGAGTGTAGTGGTGTAAAACAAAAGAAAACACACAAAAACGTTCAAGAGGAAGTCAATAGCGATGAACTTGACCCAGGCCGCGACCCAATTAAGGGAAACCTAACCGGAAGCTGATTAACGAATAATCCCTTTTATTATAACGTCGATAATTTTGTTACTCCAATTAAACGCTCTCGCTCTGATAAACTTTCAATAACATTGGAAAGGGTTTCATTTGTTTTAAATACGGTTTTGATACTTTAATCAATTTGTTTTTAATTTTGACACTTCATTGTCAATGTTCAATTATTTTAAATTTTATTATGGAAAATACAAATCGCGTGAAACTTGGAAGCTAAAATTAGTTTAATTTTATAATATTTCAATATTACTAAAATATAATAATAGAGTCCCAAAATCTAGTGAAGTCGCGTAGAAAAAAACAATCTTAATTAGCAATTACAAGTCATTTAAAAGTCGTAATAAATCTGCAATGAACGTGCGTAGTGAGAACTACTTTCACTAGCACGTGTCGCCAGGCTTACGTTTAATTTCTAAAAATTTAACATACTTGGAAAGTAACGGAAAAATTCATAATAAAGAAACCAAAAAACAATTCAACAACTGTATAATGTAAAAAGAACTACATTAGGTAATGCTAGAAATTTTGAAAACCCGTGTATTCCACGACATAATATTACGAAAATATAAGAAAGCTATATAAAACTCTATAGTAAGGCAAACATATGCGTTTACCACTTTCACTATCTCACTTGTTTACACCTCTCTGTTACGGAATAACGATGAGAGTTAATCTCCATTTCTCTTTATGTTTGTCAATAAATGCTTCATCGGTAAAACTATTGTAGGAGCCATTCTTATTGACCTAGATATTAATTACTAGCTGGATGATGACCTATTGAAGACGTCGTCTACTAAAAGTAATCTGAAGTGGGAACTTCAATACAATATTAGCATTTTTTAGCTTCCCCTTTTTTGTAAGCAGTAATAAATTGGTCAAGCTATTTTCGATTTTTTACTAGACTAACGCATGGCAATTGATATTTATATATTCAATGTTAAATGGTGTGACATTCAGTGTTACATATTTATGTTTTGTCCTCTAATCAGGAAGTGAACTTGAAATCGAAAACAATATACAAAAGTTCATAGTTCTAAAGCAATATTATGTAAATATTAGGTCAGGTGAAGAGCACGAGACGAACACGAGAATACTAAAGGCACCAATTAGATGTGATTACATCACGTCGTTGAGAGGCATAAAGAGGTTTGATTAGAGCATTAACACGGTTATTAGATCTATGCAATGCTGTCCAGATAATATATGCTCCAATAATTCTGAGGGTTAAGACATTTATTCCCGAGTAAAATGACACCCATTCATCTTACATAAAAGCGTATAGAAACCCTCGTTACATTTCAACGTTGCTTGTCTTTATTTATGAAATAAACTTGTCTTGACATTAAGTGACAGTGACGGGAATAAGAGAAGAATTTCGATAGCTATTTTCTAACCTTCAAGGCCCTAATATGCGACAAGACAAAGACTTCATAGCTTCCGCGTCATTACATTCAAAATGCAAATAATACTGACAATAAGCCGTGCCGTTACTACTATCATTGTTTCAGCTTCTTTACATGGAAATATAATCTCTAAAGCCTATGAATAGCACTGGTTATTGGACGGCGTGAAATCTAATTCGTGCACCACTATGACAAGGCCGATAAAATGAACCAGGTAACGAACGAAACTGAACCGTATTGCTCTTTTAATAAAGTTCATTTGGGCAGAATACGAAGAGAATGGAAGAAGTGGGGAGAAACACGTGGCGACCCAACGTAAGCGAGCTTGACCCAGTTAGTAGATGCACCATTTCGGTCCCATTTCGTAAGCTAAGGCCCTTCTCCGCCAACTCTTTGTTTCGAACCTTTACTTTCGGCCCTTTTCGGAGCAGAACAATTTAAAACTAACCTTTTGTAGATTCAGCGATATCAATATGCCATTTAATACATTTGAAACATTCAAACTGAAAACATTCGATCGGTTTTTGGCAATGCGCCCTAATATAAACTTAGTTTAGCATGAAAACCAAGGTTCAACAACGACATAACGACGACATTGGAAACGAAATCGTGTTATTATATCGTAAATAATATATTTATGATCATGACTAAAGCATTTAACAAAGTGCACTCATTGAATCTGAACACTCTTAAATACTATTAGTCAATTTCACGCAACAACGCAAAGCTGTTATGCATAAAATTGTGTTAACCTTAATTTAAAATACGAAAATATGCATACATTTAGAATCATTACATAAATAACGAGGCAGAACAAAAAGACAAAAGATACCAGCGATGATATAGAAAACAATGGAATAATTTGCATTACTCGGAGATTACGAAGGGAGCCAATGTTATATATTTTATACAGTTCATCGGCTGCGAACACTGCACATAATGGGATGCGTGCTCAGTGCACACAAAGGACCGTTTGTTCTGTTTTAAAACTCCTGACGTAAAGAGATTTTATGCTGCAGTTAATCGGAGATTATCGCCAATAATAGTTGCAATATTTAGTATCCATCTGACAATGTAAAAAAAGTATTATGCGGAAAAGCTATATCGATCGAAAGCCAAAGCGATAAAAAGTAATATATTGACGCCTGCCTAATTTACCGTGCAGGCAACAGAGGGAATTCAGTAAACGTCGCCCTGCGGGCTGTGTGACCCCATTACTTGCTCCCGAGGGGAAGCGCACGAACACAAATACCAAGGATACGGATTACGCTTGAAAAGCTACTGTCTACTGCGTTGCAGAAATAACAAAGGAAAATTTGACGTTAAATAGTACGAGTATATTTGGTCTGAACTCTGAAGTTATAAGATGAGAGTGATGATGTAAAACAGCAACTGCGTAATTCAGATTAGACGTAATAGAATCTCCAGAATGCTTTATTAATAATATAATATAGGACGAAATAATTTCGTCAGTGGTGATATCAACGCGAGCCAAACTCGCGTCTGCCTCGTGTCTGTTAACGATAAACTCTTTAATCTCGAAATATGATGACATAATAAAATTAAACTTGTACATTTGATTGCATCCCAAGATTAAAACAATCATCGTAAGCATTCTGGATTAACCATCTGAGTTAAGGTTGTTCGACAATTATGTATTTGAAATGGATCTTTCTACTAAGTGAAGAAAATTAATGCAATACTGACAGTGCATACTACTGTTCCTATACTCGTACTTGTTTGTATGACTGGCAATCTGTAAGTTCGATAAAAAATAAATTATTAAACATCACCAAATAATAAATTCAAACACATTTTTCAATCCAATAGGGATTGGATTAAAGAAGCAATGTCCTTCCCTCAGGGTTGACGCTCATAAAAATCGATTCAACAGTCTAGCCGTGGGAATACACTGCACAGAAATACATTCACATTTTACTGGCATCCAAAAAGAACATTTTATAGTCAACGCGTATGTTCTTTAATATTATTGTGGACAGCACATTAATGATCTCCATGTCGTTTAGTTTAGAACTTTATTACATTTTGTTTCCTTAATTATGTTGCTTCCGGAGTTCGTAATTCAAGCGTTATACGAGTGTCCATTAAAGATTTGGCTCTTGTATTTATAATCGTTTATACACTATTATCAATATCGCTCTCCAGTAGGTACAATAACCTACGAGTTTGGGAGTTTGTTTTGTCTTTCATTTTATAATGTAAGCAAGTTCAATGATATCGTTTGTTACTGATCTTATTACGACAACTGCAATAATGAATTATTGTCAGCGACCTTTCTAATAAGTCTTTTCTCTGACACTGCTGGCTTATCTTTTTGTCTTCTATGCAATACGAATCATTGGCAATTTGGAAGAACTTTATAAATGGATCCAGATATAAGGTAACATACAAATTAATACCTCCCCCTTTTAAAAGATTAAAGACCCTAAACCATATTATAGCTGTCGTGTCAGTAACACTAGTGACTACGTAGTGTTAAAGTCTAATCAGCTTTCCGACTCCATTACATTGTAAAATATCCGTCACGCCACTATAAATCTTATCAGTGGCTGATATACGACTGTGTACTAGCATCAGTCATTTAAAAACCGCAAGTCACGTTAGGACTAAGTTAACATTTTCAAGTGGTCCTTGCTGTAGCAGTTTGGGCGGATTGACTCAATCTATATGTTCAATTATAATCATACGCAAGATTGTCGGAGTGTGCTAGATTAGAGATGGGGAGATCCAGGATGTTTGGCCAAACTTGGGGAGGCCTATGTCCAGCAGTGGACTGCGATTAGCTGACGACGACATGTTCAATTGGTGGGGCCTAAGAATCTTTTGGTCTCTAGGTTCATCTCGGGCAGGCTGGCTTAATAAGGGCAGCACTTCCACCTTTTGACTGACTTAATATTTAAATTTATTTAATAAGAAGATCAGAAGACTTTTTGCAACAGGAAGAGGGCTTTGCAAGTCACTTCAAGAAAACATTCAAATTTCCTGCGAAAACATAATTAACCTTTAAAGTAGAGGAAACATTATTTTTAGCATCGTTGACAGACTAAAATTAGCTCGAAGTCGCGGGCGTAAGCTAGTTATATCGCCTTACTAATATATCGGTGGGCGTAGCAACTGCGTCATTGTTTATAAAACAATTACTATCATTACATTGTAAATTATGTATCTTTTGTTACTTAAAATTTTAAATGTGACGGAACCCTGCAAGTATCAGGAGAAATTCTGGTATTCTGGTATAGGATATATGCGCAATCTGCATATGAGCATCGTGAAGCTTAATCCAGCTTCTTCAAAGAGGTCTTTGCTCAACTGTTAGAACATTTTTAAAGTAACATCAAAACAAATTAATACATACAAGCATATCGATATGCTATTTATTCTTCTGAATAAAGTAAAATACTCAAATAGACAAAAATAACGGTGCATCAGAAAGTATATATAGGAACGTTAAAACTAGTTAGTGCGATAACTTGGAGTCATTAATTATGATTACTTGATTAAACATTTAACATACCTAGATATACATTTATAAATATATTTTATCTTGAAAAGTAGAAAGAGCAAAGTGTACTCTAAAAATGAAATCTTTAAATATGTATACTATTAAGACTGTTCTGGTCGAAGTTGTAAATGAACTTTCGAAAATTGAAAGCCTTATAAACTTGGTCGGGCGGTCAGTAGTCGAGCCTCCGGGCGGCAATTTACTACGACTTGAGTACCGATAGCAAAAAAATGTAATAACGTCTTTTTTAATACTAATTTATCATCATTATTATGCCTACATTATATAGTAAAAAAAGTAACCTATAATTATATAGTGTGAAATTTACACGTGAACGTTTTATTTACACAATAATTTAAGCAAGTTCTAATCAGTCTTATGTTCATTTCAATCTGACTTCAAATCTTTGAAAATACAACACGACTATTTTGTTGTCGCTACTATTACGTTGCACGGGCGATATTATTAGTTTTCAAAAGAAATTGGTTTACGGTGAAAATAACTTTAACATTGAGTTTCATACGTTACGTATGCAATATTAACCCAAAAAGCAATGTACCCTTATGAAGTCAAAATCTGGTCCAGTGGCCCAGTGGATTGGATTCGTGGATTTAATCATATGTTCACCAGTTCAAATATGTATCTATTGGATTTTTGAGATGTTTCAAACGGATTAAGCACTTATTACATAAAGAAACTAACTGACTCCACAGACGTTGTCCTGTCACTAGCGTCACGTACCAAATCCAATAGTATGTTAAAACTATCTAGGACTCATTCAAATATACACATACCTAATTATCAAAATCGGTTCAGTCATATAGGACAAACATCCGTACCTATGATTTTTATAAATGGGTAAGAAAAGTTTAAGAAATGGTAGTACCAATTTAATTCTCAAAAGTGTAAGGTTTAACAACTCTATATTATATTATGCGTTTCATCATACGCCTAAATGTCTTAGATAAGTGGCAATCCCACAGGTGTGGCTGCAGCTTAATTTTGCTTCGTAACATCCGCTCCGATTAAACGCGTAGGTGTGTCCAATGCCTTACACCTTACTATCAATCAAGAATATTATTATTCTATTCAACTATTAATGTGTAAATTATGGCGCGAAGCATAATATTACGTGTTACTTCGTATTGTTATTAGTTCTGTTTAATATCCTGTGTGGAGGTTTGGAAAGACATAACACAAACATCGAAACAACGACAAACCTACAATATTTTATTTATCGAACCCGCGAACGTTAGGTAGTTGAAGTGTCTACTGTCTTCTGCTCTTTAAAAATGCACTTTGTACAAGATTTAAAATGTTTAAACCATGAACTATTGAGTTTCTTGGTGGTTCCTCTCGAGAACCACATTAAGAACAATCCTTGTTCCCTGTTTTGATTTTGAAAAATTGTAACACAATCAACTTACTGCGATTTACTAACGTTTTGAATCAACACTTTTATCACAAAAACAAAATGTTTAAATAACACGAACAAATAGATACCAGGAGATAACCAATAAGCAAACCACATTTCACACAAACGCAGTCGAAGGCAAGGATTACTAAAAGGGATGTATTAACAATCCTAATTAGATACAGACAGATGAAAAGGAAACGTCACTACTTAGTGCATGAATCAGAATTACTTCGAGTAATCAATATCAATCGATTTGAACAAGCGAGAATATCTAATTTGCGTTGTCACGGGCTCAAGCGAAGTTAAAAGGCATGAGAAACGTGAGAGAATTTCAACAATCCTTTTGTAGAGAAAAGCAGCCATAGCAAGTTCTTCGTGTTGATTTACTGTGAGTGTGGTAAGCCAGCCTGAATACAAGATGTTCTGATGAGGAGAATAAATAATTGTGCAGACTCTTCTATAAAGTTTGTAATGTGGATTGCATTTGGCATCTTCAAATCACCTGGGATTCCTGGGAGACTTCTTAAGGGACCACCTAATAGTATGTAAGGAAATTTATTCCAGAGACTATATTGTCAGATAACGGCGAAACAAAAAACGAAATTTTATTGCAAATAGGTACCGATTGCAATATTTCTCAATTCAGTATTACTATAAAATGAACTGGAAACGGTTTAATTTTCCGGGATAGAAACTGCACTAGCTAAGTATATTGTAATACACTGTTAAATATTAAATCCTGTTGAATTTATTACATTCAAACAAAAGGCAATTTCAAAAATGTACTATGAACTATCCTAGCTGCGACCAAGTTTTAAGATTTAAACAAAACATTAAACTTTCGCAATACACATACATTATTTACATTACTCCAAACCAATACATTTGAGCACGTTACAAGTGCGCGCGAATGTTTTGATGACAACGTATTATGTCAGAGAGCCATCGTATCCAAATTATTCATAACAGTTGTGTCCACACTGGACGATTCGCCATGGTCGGCGAACCGTGAGCAACTTAGCGACGGCAGGGCAGAGCGCGAGCTGTAGGGCTATTCCGACTAAAAATCGAGACTCACTCAAGCGAATTTTTTACACTTCGCTCACAAAATTGTACTTGTAGCTCCATGTAATATGGTACCGAGTCGTACTGAAGTACTTATTAGTGATTTTCGATGTAAAATTTATGTATTGTATATTCTATAGCAAGTTTTTAACAAAATTTGACAGATCGGTTGAGCGGAACGACTAAATTGACTCGAGTGAGTCTCGATTTTTGGTCCGAATAGCCCTACTGCAACTCGTGCGCTGGGATCGCGCGCGACTATTTTACCACCCTAGGCGAAGAAATGTAATTTCTTTAACATATTCTAATTGTTTGAATGAAATATCTTTGTAAGAATAAACTTGAAAAAGGTGTCACACCCATATTTTTGTCATGTGTAAATCAATTTGCATGATTATTTTCTTCGATAGTCTTAGTCTGCAAATTGCCCTCTAATAATAACTAATCAGAAAATTTGACGACGTGATTAGGTAACCTCACAAATTGATTCGAATTATAATTTCCCACTGAAAAAACATTATCAATTGGTGGTGATAAACCACCAACCATTCTAATTTGTTTTAGTAACCACGCGCCTAGAACACATAAATGTTCTATGCAGTCTAAAAATCCAGTCGGCTGCGTAGTTCGCGCGCTTTATCGCGTGCGCATTGGATCGTCCAGTGTGGGCGCAGCTTATAAGCACACATAGCGAATTGTTATTTTATGTACACAAAGCAATCCGCTGACTTTGAATCAGCAAAATACATTCAAATCGTAATTCAATATCTGCACCAATTAATAAAACTGAACGGTTTATTATTCATTTTAACAAAATATCAAAAACATGACATTTTGATAAAGATACCGTTATATTAAAAGCACGAATTGAAAGTGGAATATCATAGAAATAAATACCTAGTTGAAATATATTTTTAATTAACTGTAGAAAAATAAACGAGAACAAAAAATTGTGATGAATGTGACGATTAATTAGTAACGGTACAGCGTTGAAACTTTTGCTGGCTATATTTTTCCGTTACATTACTTTCTAATTAGCGTCACGTTTGTTTCGACAAATCGGAAAATAATCATTAAAAAAAGAACAAACGAAACGAATACTCAAAACGAAATAAACAACACTTTTGAAGTGTCGCTAATTTTTTAACACCAGGTCCACATCATCCACGTCAAAAATCAATAAAAAATATCATAAAAAAAATTCATCCTAAAAAAAAGAACTACGGGACCAAAACAAAAAAAAAGAGGACATTCTTTTTCCAAATTCTTCATAAGATTCTTCAATCGTAATCTTAATGATTACGACCTTCCTAAAGGCATACTATCCTGGCCCCTATAAACTTACCCAACAAAAAAAAAATTAAAAAAAATAAACATCAGTCCGTCTGTTTCACCAAATTCAATCATCATATCATTAATAAAGGTTCATCAGACAACAAAGGGTCGTCTTGCAAACGACCTCGACGGTTTAGGGTCTCAGTCTAGACTCGGGTTAGTGCACCTCCTGGTCTGGCGGTCAACAACCGGCGCGACGCTCGATACCAACCCCGTATTACCCCGTGCAGAATACCTATAGCTATAGGTATATACCTACATATTGTAATAAAATTGACTTTTGAAAAGTTAAACGAAACATTATTTGACGAAAACGAAGCGGGAATAAAGATAAATATAGCAAAAGTATTTTTTTGAATAATGAAAAACGACGGTTGAAAAAAGACGTATAGAATACCTATAGGGGCTATAAGTATACCTACATGTAAAGGTATGTCTGTTTGTAATGTCATAGTGACAGATGTTTACTATATAATAGATTAGACTTTCAAATAGCTATAAGAAATCATTTTATTTATTGTAAACAAAGATGCAGAAATAAAATTAAAAGGGGACAAAAGTATATCTTTGAATATTGTTAGTTAAAATTTAACAGTTTCAAAATCAGAAACACAAATAAATATTGATATGTGTAACAGAAATAAAATAAATCAAACCCTTGATTTCAATGATGATGAGGAAAATTAAATTAAACGAGGATTAACTTTTAAAGAAAAATATAATAAACATACAATTGAGTAAACTCCCTAATAGGAGAAGAGGCCTATGCCCAGCAGTGGGATATGTACAGGCTGTGTTACGTTACAATTGAGTTAGGGTTTTCTTAAAATATAGTAAATTACTTTATTTTCATATCAAATGAAAGATCCTAAAAAGACCATTACGAAAATGTATATATTGTGTTAGGTTTCTATTACTATTTTAACACAAATTGTCAAAAAAACATACCATTTTATACATAATATATCGGAATGGTGTTTTCAGTCGGGTTATTTTTCCTTTTCTTTAAATAAAC
>DVVJ01000066.1:0-22318 GCA_018234505.1 Junonia neildi neildi
CACGCGGCGAAACACGACGCAAGCGTCATTTTATGCCGGTTTTCTGTGAGGCCGTGGTATCACTCCGGTCGAGCCGGTCCATTCGTGCAAATGCATGGCTCTCCCACAGTAAACGGTAAAACGGTTGTTACGTTTAAAAAGTAAATAATAAGAGAATATAATGTATTTCATTTTAAATATTTTTCAAATGAAATACATTATATTCTCTTATTGTTTAAACAAAAGTCTTATTTCGAAAAGCTTTATCTATCTAATCTAAATAATTAATCAAACCATGTGCCTAATTCTGTAATAATAAAATTTATGTGTTCAAAACTTTATATATAGAGAATATAACATAATAATATTTATATATAAAGATAATCATGTCAGCATAATCGTTGAGAAAACTGTTGAACTAGATGATAAATGATCCTGAAAGTAGACTGATATAATATTTGTAATATAATATTAAAGTTTCAAATTCAGTGAAAGAAAAATATTAAGTTTAATATGTATGTGGAAAATGCCGTTTTATATATTTGAAGTTTGAATGAGTTTTTATGATAAAATCTTTGTGAGATAATATGTGTACCTAGTATAAAATAGAATATTATGTTTTGCGGTAATTGAAGGTAGAGTACGGTTAGAGAGATCCTAACGAGATTATGATTGATTACATTATATTTATATTTCAAATTTATTATGAAATAAATTATCACAGACGCACCTCATACTTAAAATGTACAATTTTTGTACGTATTCAAACAATTTATTAATATAAAATTTAAAAAGCACCCCAATTAAATACAAACCGGAAAGCTTAAAAATCCTTTTAAAAAAATCGACAGAATGAAATTTATTATTTTCATTAACAAAATAATCGTAATCAATACCTACTTTTGAGGTAGAACTTACAACATTCACTTTTTGAATTTTTTCGTTCGCGTAATTATATTTTTTGTTTTGTTAAAGACACATTAAAATTAAAATGTCGTATCGTTTTATGTACTTTCAAGGATAAATATATGTAATTACTTATTAATATTTACTTATACAGTTTTAATACCTTTAATAATCTTGTTAGTGCTGTAAACACTTATTAATAAAGATTATAACAAGGCAAAATGCAAAAAGCAATTATGTGAAAAATAGCATATATTTCGGCAATCGTAATGATATTTTAAAATAATCGTCACTGGTCAAAACTATTTATATAACAATATTATAAACAATAGCTATATACTTATATGTTTTTAATATAATTGAGTTGAGAGTAGGCTTAAAATGTTGGTAAATTTAACGATATTTATTATGAACTTAGTTACGAAGCACTCCACTGAAAATTTCATTACACAATAAAAAGAGCTTTATGATCGCTCAAACAAAGAATTATGTCATAGTTGGCCACTTGTGACGAATAATGAAAAAAATGCTTACTTTTAATAGAGGGACAAAAACTAACAATTGAATCACCACGAATATGATGTTTTTAAATTCTAAACAAATTTTGTTTACGAAGTTGTTAAAATAATAACTAGTAAAAAAATATTAAGTTTATGTAAGTATAATAAGTTTTGCTTTGTTCGATAATAATTGCATTATATTTTAATTGAATAAATTATAAAAAGATTTAACATACTCTTAAGTGCTTAATTAAATCACCGCGTGTTGTCGGAACATTTTGCAACATAACAAGTTCGGATTTTTTTACGTGTCAACATCAATACCTTAACATTCAGGTTTGATTATCTGTAATCGTTAATATCAGCCATCACATTTCAGTTATATCAGTTCAGCCAGTCAGTCAGTCAGTCAGTCAGTCAGTTCATCAGTTAATAAACCATCACATGATAATAACGAAAGCCTACACGAAATCAGTCTCAAAAGCCGAAATTCGCGCTATTTTTGTTAACATTAACCACAATAATTTATATTTTTATTTTCTTCGTAATACTTAACTACCCTCAATTTGTTTCAATAACCTTTAACATAAACAAATGACTGGCATTACGATATAATGCCCGTTTCGCAAATATCTCAACGTCGCCAACGATCCGGCTAATAAAGGAGGCAGCAATTTTTCAAACAACGCGTACCTTGCTCGTTTTCTACATTTTCATCCTAGGCGTTTTAGCCCAAGAGCTGGAAGGAATATGTGGGTAGCTATTTGATTCACGCTGAAAACTTGTCCTAACACCTTTTATAACCCAACATGGCACTGCAAACTGATTAGTTAAATCAACCCATGAATTTTGGAGAATATTTTTTTTATTTTTCAGAAAATGTATTGAAGGCAATCTGCAATTTTTAAATGTTGTATTATAATGAATATAGAATAGAAGAAGTTTTTAGCTTGCCTCAAATACCTACTCAAAAATTTCTGCTAGCTATTTAGTTAATCATGCTGTACCGATGCAACTTGTCCTAACATCTCTCCTTTTTATACCCTAATACAGCACTGCAGACCTGGCTGGTAAATAACGGGGCTAAATCGACCCCTCAATTTTCAATAATACATTTTGAATTTTGATGCAATTTGTATATGTCGTTTAATGATTAGCGAATAGAAGAAGGTTTTCAGCTTAAATACCTACTCAAAAATTGCTGCCAGCTCTCCAGCTATTCAGTTAATCAGGCTTTGCAGATGCATCTACGGGTAGTAATTTCAAGTCATTGCTACCGAGCGTACCCGGACCGGTCCAAGGCAATTAAGTGACACAGTAAAAGCAGCTATTAAGTATAATATTTTTACTCGCCTCGACAGACTCTCTTAAGATATAAGAGCAAATCTTTATAGACGATCTGGATTTTATCTATTAATCGTGGAATGTCTCTATGTACTCGTGTTTATTATGCAGATTTCTGTTTTGCTGTTTATACGTACATAAATCTTGTTATGTAGAATCTTATATCTAACTGTATGTGTATAAAAGAGTTTAGCTGTAATTTAATGATTCATCATATATCTCTAGCATCGTAACTTCTAGAAATCGAAAGTTGAAATTTGGCAGGAATATTCCTTCTGCTGCAATGCGAATATATATTTTCTTGATTAAATCTGAAAAAAAATGTAATTATAATAATAAAGCTTCCGTTATTTCACACCAGGAAGCAAAAATTAAATGATTTTTATTATTATTTTTTTATTTTTTATCAACTTAAAAACAATATTTTTTTTTCTTAAACTGGTTTGTATCATTGAACAAAGAATAAAGTAATAATTGCATTAAAAAAAGGTATCGAAATATTTAATGCATAATTAAAAATAAAATGAATCATCGAGAAAAAATATACATATACACCTACCACTTTTGAAAAAAGTAGTATATTTTTAATGTCTTGAGAGTATTTTAAAACAAATTAAATAATATAGCTGACAAGCGCAAGTGATAATTTAAATATTTTTATGACATAACACGATACTTTATCAATAAAATCATTCAACTGTTTAATTTATGAAATGATTTTTAAATATTGTTACCTCTAATCTATATGTGTTTGCATCGATGCATATTAAACAAGTTTATTAATATTTGACAGTCCAACCGATCATTTTTATAACACTAATACTAAACAGCCACTTCCTTTATTAAAATAAATATATTGCTTTTATTAAGAAAATAGAGTGATGTATGCCTCGATTAAATTGCATTATACTCTCCTTAGGGATACCAAGTAAAAAATTCTGACACAAAATTTATCGGCGCCGGCTTCAAAATCGTTAGCCTTTGTCAGTACAATATTTAAAAAAAAAATGTCAATTCCTTCATCCCGTCCTAGAACATCTAGCTGTAACTAGCGGCAGGTGCGGCTGACCGTTTACGGACTAGCCAACATTTTTTCACACTGGCAACAAAAATATTCTGTAGTGCATCGATGCAGGGTCCAAAATTGCTATACAAAAACCGTTTCAGAAGATGCGTTCCGTTCCCATGCGATCGTCGCGTAGTGCACGAAGGTTTTTAACTTTTTTCTCAAACGGGTCCACAATGATTCTGGTTTTGCAAGGCAACTCGTAATATCGATAGTAGATAGTGCCGTCTCGATTTTATCGTTATATTTCGTTTTTAAACGATTTTCTTTACAACCTATTTAATGATACGAAAAATCATTTTATTGAAATATGATATTTGATATCGCTCTTTGTATTCGATATCCATTTTAAAAATAAAATAAAAAATGCATGTGAAATAAGCTGACGTATCAATAGAAACATGAAAAGTCAGCATGGTTTGTGACTTTATAGAGAACATATAATAAGGAATTTATTACGTACGTAATTATTAGGTATGTTATGGAATTCAAACAATTTATTTTTTTTTGAACCCATATCCCATCAATCTAGTCTTTGCGTGGTAAAGAACAAACAAGCTTTGACCTCAAAGTTTATTACGAATATATATTATGTATTAAAAAATTACCTTCTACAGTCTGCACATATTATTATTAAAACAATATTATTATATACCTACCGTTGTGCTGCAACTTTACTATGGATATTTTATATAGAGATAAATACTTGATTATTTCTGGAATGTATTGTGTCTGATAAAAAGTGACCACGAAGTCAAACCAAAATATAAACAATCACCCTGGTGAATTATAATTACATGAACCTAGTTCCGGATAATTTTAAAATAGGTATATATGAAATAATAGATACTTTGGAACATTAAAATTTTTATCATACCAACCCAAGCAACCATTTTTCTTGACTCGTCTCTTGACTTGAAAAATTCCGCATTAACGTAAAAGCGAAGCTCAACCTCTTATGAGCATTACAACCCGCAAGTCCAGTTTAGTTCATCTATGAGCACAATGATAAAATGGCATTAAACCATTTTCAGGTTCTTTACTCGATTATGGCACTACCAATAATCGTTTGCACAAAGATGCAATGGACCCAAAACGATATAAAACGATATGTTGAGAAATGAGGCATTAATTTAAAAACAAGCCTGTTTTGCAAAACCCCTGAAGCGATTATAAAAAAATGTAAATGCCCTCCGTGACTAGGACAGCTTCTTACGACCTTGGCGGCGGCCATTTGCTTTTTTTCGCGCGTTCAATGTTGCCAGCATGTCGGCGTGCGGTGCGTTCGCTTTTACTTGATTTTATTTTATTAAAAGGCATCTTGTTATGCAACTTTTCTCCTCTTTATTTAAGGTAATTTATATTTTTAATTAGTCGGCCCATTTAAATACTTCAAATTAATCTTTTAGATAACATTTTGTTTGAAAAAAATATGTATTTATCTGCAAATATTATTAACGTATTTGTTTTTTATTCGTTTTGTGTGAATACAGAGCGAGCGAAATATTTTAATAACTTCGCTGGCAAATTGACACAAACGAAATAAGAACATCTGATACTAATTAATTAACACTAATCAATCAACAATGTTTTTGCGAGTAATATTCTGTTACTTCGATTAAATTTTTGTTTTTATGGCTTTTAGATATTCTGTTATTTTGTGCTCAATAAACATTGACAAGCTGTGTCGGTAGTGGCGTATGTTATCTATATCACGGTTGATGGGACAGGGTAATCCGTTTCCAAGAGTGGATGCCACGTACTCTGGATTTGTGACGAGATTCGTTACCGAAGCGTTAAGATTAATCCACGAATTTCAAACTTATTAGGGCAAATCTTGATAGGTAATATCGGGGATGACGCCTACTTTCATTACGACTTAAATGTGCTTCTGACACATTTTGTAACGCTAACTTTTTTAATGATACTTTGACATTTACTGATAGAAACAACACATTGTAACATGTAGATTTAAAACAATAGTTCGCTATATTACGTTTATTAATAACGTCAGAAAAGGATTCTCTAAATTCTCTACATATAAAAATTTTAATCAGAAATAGATTCTTATATTTTTTCTTTTTCTTATACATATAAGTCGAAAGATATAAGTACTGTTAGTTGAACAAAAAATGCTCTATAACATTAATATGCAAATAAAATAGTTCGAATTAATTTGCCTCGTAATTGATAAACCAATATCAAACTTTGTAGTCGTATTTATACGCAAATTTTACTACTCTCTATGATACGAAACTCATTTTATATCTTTTGCAACATTTATATTCAAAAGTAACAATTTACAATACTCTTAAGATATCTACTCCTAAACAATGTAGTTTCAGTTTCAAAAGGTGTTTCCATAATTTAACGCCTGGCATACTTATGAAATTGGTATCAAATTTAAATATTTTTTCTTTATTCCTACATCTGCAAAGTATTATTGCTGCCTTGTTTTTTTCGAGTCGCTAATATATTGCTAACACTTCAATCAATAAAAGGGATTCATCTCACATCAATTTGCTAAATTGCTACACCCTAATCACTAAACCGACGATTGAATCAAAGCATAAACTTTCTTCACTTTTCCTGACATCGTTAGTTCAACATTCAAGGGCAGAAACTAACCAAAGAAGTAGAAACGCTCCCCATGGGTGTTTCTCTTGAAAATAGCACTCTATCACTTTGGACATACGTCTTTTTTTCGCTTGTAACCCAGATGAGAGTCTCACAGGCGGCAGATTGAATAAACTGCTTGACACAGTTTCGCGTTTCGGGTCAGACTGGTGCCCGTGCCCTGTAAACAAATGCCCGTTACGACATCACGAGATTGGAAGAAAGAGTGATCTTGGCACGTTTGATTTCGCACTCGCTTTCAGACTCGACCACCCTTATAATAGTTTTACCTACACTGCAAAAGTTAATAAGGATGTTTATCTTATATATGCCTACATTTTTATATGTGAGTATAAGTTGTTCAGGGGTTCAGGGATGGTCAATATATTTCTTTATAATCTGAAAAATGTTCTCGCTTACATATAAAGGAACAATAGGTATAAGGAAGTAATATGTGCATACAATTTACATGTTTATTTTTCATAGAGTACACTATATGGCCTTCTTTGGTATAAATAAGGCCGATAGCACAATACTTTGTGCTTGACAATGAAAATAATTTTTACCAAAGTTCGAATTTCCTAGAAGCAAAGTCTACGAATTCTGTATCATAGAGCAGTGTCAACAGAATTCTAATAAGACGAACAGTAGACAATATGGCGGTTATTATTTAACTCGCTGAAGGACACGCCTGTTGTGTGTATGTGAAATTTCCAATATATCATTCCATAGAACTGCTAGACATTTTTTTACAAAATGTAAATCTTTAGTAATGGGTCATATTTAGTAGGATATTATCATAATAACATGTGTTGTCCAAAAAATCCAGATCATTCCAGATATTGATCGAATCAATTTAAGCATTTAACAATATTTTCTCGGAAGGTAGAAAAAGTTTCAGACGAAGCGTTTTATATTGGAGTTTTCCTCGTATAAAAAGTACAAAAAGCATTGTTATGGTCGAGTATTTAAAAATAAATTACTCAGACTTAGTAACGTGAGTATGACCGAGAAATAACATCCACCACGCTCCTGATAAAATCGCATCAGGCGCCATCTTTTGTTATTAGCATCATAAGAGACACCACAGTTTGAAAATTCCGAATCGACATTGTAATCTCGACAAAGGTCTGACCTAACACCTTATCAGTTACAATGGGAGTACGCCTTTAGCCGGACAACTCTGGATCTTATTCCCGAAGGATAGAATACAAAATCGTATGGCATGTAATGAAAATTATAACGATGCTCTATAGATCTGACAAATACATCCTGCTTTAAAAGAAGTAAGACGTATGAGTACCTATATGTTTACGTAACGTGAAGTTGAATTTAATAACCGTATGGTACGACAATTACGTATCTTTAATACCTTAACATCGGCCAAATATTTTTGTCTCAAGTTTAGTCGAGTAAGGAATGTCAATGACCAATTGACACACAAATTAATTACCATTAAGCATGTTTTTACTAATACTACGTTAAGACATAAAAATATTAAACACTTGTTACTCGCTCAATAAAACAAAACGCTTTAAGCACTGAAACCCAATAATTTAACACGATAAAGTTAAGTGCAGTTGTAAACGTTTCAAATATTGTTATTTATTTGCTCTAAAGTCTTGCCAAGAGATACATTTCAATGACTGAAAAAAAAAACAACAATGTTCATATTCTGTGAACAATACACACAGTATACATCTTCATACAATACACACAGTATTGTATGAAGATATAGACACTGAGTTTATTTTTTAACAATAACTTCAAAACATTAACTGATTTAAATGTATGGCTATCAGCAGAGTCCAATCTCGGGTTACATAGATTAATAAACTCGTCTGACTGAAGTCGATTAAAAACATCTAGACAGTCGCATTTTTAATAATAATGAATTAAACATCTATTTATATTAGTATAATAAAGTGGAAAGATTTGATTGTTTATTTCAAATTCGTAGGCTCCGAAATTACTCGACCGTTTTGAAAAATTCTTTCACTGTTGGGAAGCTACACTATCTCCGCTGAACAGAATTTCCGATGGTTGTAAAAAAGTTAGGGTTATGCCTGCATAACTTGGGCGGTCTGCTTTTTAATAGCTAGAAATGAAAATCAAATAATTAGCTTTATTATTCTCACGAACAGTAAACATAATATTCGCAAACGTCTCATTACACTATACAAACAGCAGTACACATTGAAAAGGTTCAATTAACAAGTTCAAAGCCGTCCAGACCTGATTACATATTCTACGTGCGATACGAACCAGTACATGAGACGTATAAACTTACTAATGTACTATTAGTTGTACTGCACATACGTATTTGCTACTTTTATATTCAATTGTTATAAATATGTTTGCTTTACATGAATCTTACGTAAATAAATATTTATTTTCCAATTTGTTATGTGTCTACGGTGTATTCTTCTATGTGTATTTAAAAATCTTTATCATTTTCCGTTTCGTTAATTCGAAATTAAATAATTATATCGAATTAGTAGAAGAATTGTGACATGTTTCCTTTAAACGCACGATGTTAATGACACAAATGCAAAAATTTAATTATGAAATTTTAAACGAAATATTTCTATTTATATTCTTTTCTAATATAATACTAGTTTATGAAACTAGTATTATTATCGAGATATAGCAATGACATTTAACATACCGAAATATAATATAAAATATTTTAATTTATTTTAGGCTTCGACTATTTCATTACAAAGCTATTTTTGCAAAGAAAACCATTACACGATATATTAATGTTTCCATCAGATAACTATCCGTATTATAAATCTTATTCAAGTTCTTAAATAATGCCGTCAATTTCATACCTAACCACTTTCATAATTGCTGTGAAATGTATTAGATTGTCAATATATAACGTTCATTTGAATATATTTATCTAGAACAAGGTTAATCTAATTTTAGATCATATTTATGCAAAATATACTTTTCTATATCTATAAATATAGCAATTATCGTACAGGAGACGCTTATAGCGGAATATGTTTTAATTTCCTTAAGAGAGGAAGGCGTTGAGAAACTTTAATGTTTTACATAAATAATTATATTTTCTTAAATATAATTATGTGAAAATGTAATACCATAATTATTACTTTATTATACTTGTTAGACAAGAATGTTAATAGTTTAGTCAATAAAACTGCAAATATATTATTTATTGTTTATAATGCTCGCTGCTTTATTAGTTTATTGTCAAATTGCCTTATTATTCATAATATGGCAAAATATACAATTTATCTTTCCTATCTAATTATGACAACAAAAATGCGTTACTATAGACCTTATGACAATATTATAATGCCATCGTAAGTAGGTACACAGTAATTAGACCAGTAACTGTTTGACCGCAAAGAATTTTTTCCAAGAAAAACAATAAGTTACTGTGATCAGTCAAAACTATTCCACAGCCAGCCATTCGATTCTGTTTAACTGAATGTTATTATACCAAGGACAACGTATTTCGTGGAAATAAATACATGAACTTCGAACAAAAGAGTCAAATAAAAACATTAAGTTTCGATGTTATAACGAATATGCGACGTGACCAATTAAAAGCATTAGGATCTCAACAACAAACGACAAATGTAATCTTTCAAACCCACACTTGTGTTTGTATACACACATTTGCGGTTTCCTTATCAGTGTAATACGGGCGCGCGTGCGTGTGTGCGCGGGTGACGTCATGCACAATTGTCATCGACTCATCGCAACCATGGCTCGAGCACTCGGTCACTCGGTTCATTTCTGCGCAAAACAAACGATCGTTAAATTCATTAATTGTTAATTCTAATATACTGTCCAGTGATTAGTAAAAGGATATCTCAATTCAAGTAATTTGGTCACACTTTTTGCGCAGTTGCAAACGTTCAGTTCGCTTGAAAGTAATTTGCGTGGGCCGTGCATTATATCACAGATTGTATAAAGCATATCGACAGCCTAACGACTCTCGCTTTCACTGAACTTGACATAGGTCAAACGGTTGTGCGATGGCACTCAAAAGCCAAACAAACCGAGAGGACCGCTGATGTCATATCCACCTGTCACGCAATCGTAAACCTTATACCAGACGGCGGGACGATGATTTTTTTGTGTGTTTCACGAAAAAGAATTGCTTTATACTTTTACCTTCCGCAAGATCGTTCCAAGGACAGCCCTCTTTCGGGTCTCAGGCCTCTTTTTCATTGGGAAGTGACACGCTTGGCCGCAAGACCTTGTACCTCCGCCCCTCGTCCCTTCGACTGACGTCACTCGCGCCATCTTGCTTCTGTGACGCGTTGCCAAGCAACTCAGCACGCGCTACGTAGAGACAGAACGACACACAAATCAATATATGTATTTAATTACATATTATATATGAGTGGTAGAATATATATGATACGAAAGAAACTATGCATCTTAATAGTCGACTCTACTTATTTGATTATTATATTTAAAATTTCGTTGGTATAATTAAGAAACGTCGCGAAATATCTATTATGTAACATATTTCGTTTAGAAACCACGTGTTAATTGTGTATTTAATTTTCAACTAAATAGAGTAAGACATACGTAAATATTATCCACAAAAGTGTGAACGAGATAAAACATTAAACTAATATAATGTTAACGAGACGGTCACGTTTATTTTGTGACTCGTGAGTGTTATATGTTTACATTAGCTATTATGATTATTATTTAACCTATGTATTATGCAAAATTCCTGTCTATTAAAATGTTATTCAATGACACGAGAAGATTATCCGAAAGTAAAGATTATCCGAAAGTAAAGAAAAACTTTTAAACGAAATCCTAGTTCAACAGGAATAGTCAAATTGATCTTGGAGTTTTTAGATAAAACTGACTGAAACGAAATAAGCTTTTAATGTACATTACGTGGGTTTATCGCATAAGACAACTTCGTTTTAGTAAGATTTCTTTCTAGACGTTTATCTGCAATACTTTCAAAGAACAAGAAAAGTTAAATTCTCAATACGTCATTCCTACGTCAACTTTAAGTTGTGTTTAAGTTGAGTTGACACGTTGATAGAATACTGAGAGTATTGTAGAGAATATCTAATGTGTTTTAAAATGCAAATGTCCATGGGCACAGGAAATAACTTATTTGCTTGTCTAATTTCCTACACTTCATTCAAAATTCATGGTAAACTTTATTTAAATGCTCTTTAACAGCACTATTCAATTGACAAAACAATTACAAAGCTAGGCCGTAGACATACAAACTTTCCTTTTGTAAATAAATATAATTTACTTACCATACAAACGTATATACACATTTATATCTCTCCATAGATGGGATTTGGTATAAAGATAAAAGATATAATAAAAATAAAAAACATCTCTTTGTTTTGTGATAATAATCGAAATTCAATGTTTGAACACAATAACTAATAGAAAAGCATATTCATATAACGTGGTTAATAATTTTATAATTTATGTACATTTATAGTGATGCATAATATTTAGCGTAGTCAAATTCTAATCTATATTTCAATCACACTAAAATGTATTTGCAAATAAACATGAATGATCATTTCGTTAATAAAAAAAAAAGAAAAAAAATAATAAATTCTTACCACAGTTACGCCTTTTTAAAGACCCAAATGCCCTAAACATAAAAAATTCACGTAAGTAAAAGCTTTCGGAATTTTCCACGTATTATTTTGTATGATTACACATTTTCCTTGACGCCTCACCTCGGCCCAACGATTAGCTATGTAATATAATTCACTGTCGTCACATATTCCCAGTAATTTTACAAATTATTACCTCGAGCTAATGTTGTGAAGCTCTGTTACCTGCTTAAGGGTAATTTACGGAATAATTTATAGAAAAAAATCATGCCACTTCATTTTAATCACACACATTTTTATATCAAGACATTTTTTCCATGCTTTGAAAGTATAATATGAAAGTATACCTTTATTTTTATTAATAGTCAACAAATACTGTATTACCATAATTTATGAAAAACGATAATAAATAATTAATTATACATATTATTGTTCATACTCGTTACGAGCACATCACTATTTTCAATTATCGATTTGACATTTAAATAATTGTATTAAAGTCCTGGCAACATTACGTGCAAAATGTCAAACTAGTCCTTCAGGATATCCGCACACAGTTTGTCTTATTAGATTTCCCTTTCAATTGCCCTAACATTGGGTGCGTGGGGGTAGGGAGGCGGTGGGAGGCACACGTGCAATCTCGGCTCACGAATGCACTATAACCTCACTGAAACATATTTCCCTTTTCGTAATGGAATCTCATCTCTGTACTTGGTACGTTATTTAATTGTTATTTGTTTAATTAAAGGGATATATGTATGTAGTACATAAAATGTAACATAACCTTTCTTGAATGTTGTGTGTGGTTATCGTAAATCTGATAACAATTATAACAAATGATTTTCATGTTATTTAATTAGGCACATATAAATAGAAGGCTGTAGTAAAATATTTAATTTTAAATGGAAAATATTTATTTTTCTTCGTCCACATTTTTCATTCCGTATCCTTGAAGTAGCAAAACACGCTACAAAGGGCGATTTATTAACATAATATTAAAATTAACGACAACGTATTACATAAAATTTAATACCTACCGAGCATAGCGTTACATTAACATAATACCTATTCCGTAACTGAAACCATCAGACAATGAACAAAGGTAGCCAATCTGAAAGGCATATGACTAATGGATTACTTTACAAAAGCTAGTTCTGAAATACGTAGGATCACCTTCCATGTATCTACGCGTATATAATCGGATTTCAATTCAGCGCGCTAGGATCCTGGACATATTACTCGATACGTTCAAATGATCCTTATTATCAAGGAATAGGGTATAAAATTGAGTAGCTCGGATGTTCGCGTGGGCGCTTTTCCCCCAGCTCCCCGCAAGGTCACGCGGCTGGAGGAGAGCGGGGTAAACAGGTGTTCATGAAAGGTGAAGAAATGATGCGGTGGAATTTGTTTGCGGAGTAGTTTCTAGGTTTTCAAACAGTGCAAGAGTTTAAACAAGATAGTATTGATGTCATAAGCCTCGTAAATATTCCAGTGAAGGTGCGTAGATTCATATTGTCTCTTATCAGCTGTGTCCATTCAAGAATTAATCGTTTATTATTACCGTCTGGTTATGGTGAATAATGACAACTTATATAATAATAAATTCAATAAAAATAACATAAATATGTAAGGATGACTTTGATAAGCCAGCATATTTTCATACTTAAAAGTTACTTAGAGTATAGGTACGCTATAATATTTACATAAGTATTTATAAGATAAAGTATAACATATTTATACGTACTTAACATTATACATGTTTTGAAAACCAATCGAGTGACCTGTCGCAACCAGGCGCGGGTTTTCACGCTTTATTTTTGTAGAGCTATATTGAAATATAAGATGGCTCTATCGATTTGAAGGGTTCGGAGTTAAACCTTCTTATATTCCTTCTTATATTATTCTTCTTGATTTGCGAGGACAGTAAACAACGAATAAAAATTTAGTAAGGATTACTTAGGATTTTAATTAGGATTTATACACTTATGTATCACGCGATAAAAGATTAACTTCAGATTTTCTTCTCACTTTATAAAATTATTGCTCGATTCTGTTTGCGTAGACCTGAAAAAACTCTTAAATCTACTACTAAATTTTATCTGGTTTATCCATGAATACATTTTAGAAGTGCTCTAAACGCAAACAACACAAAATGAAATACAAAAAAAAAGTTTTATACAAAGTGTCGATTTAGATCAAAACCCGCCAATAACTTTTGAGTTTGCTCTGCTTGGATATTAACTTTTTTATTCTGTTTATTAATATAAACCTAACATTTTCTGTATGTAATTTCTTTGTAGCTATTATCATGTCATATTTGATTGAAATGCATTCAGTTATTTACTTACCGAAAAAGTACCCAAAACCCATAAATGGACATTAATTAAGACGGATGGGCAGGCTATATTAAAAACATTTCAATGTGAATTTAGTCATTTTTCTTTCTTTTTTTCGTAAACAAGTTATATACAAGTTAGGTATTGTATAGCAATGTGGTCAACGCGACAGTTTAAATTATGTAAGCCATTGTTTCGTGACGTCAAACAAATTCCATAAACTGACCTGTCCCAAGCAGAATTTGCACTAAAAACCGATTTTTCCAACGCGGGACGTAGAAAAAATATGAAAGGTTTGAATTAATGGGACGCTTGTCCACTGAATTTATTTACAAATCATATTATTTGAATGAAAAATATAGTGTTTATTTGAAAACAACATAAGGATATTTCGAAAAGATCATTTGACTGGTTGGTTTATTATTTGAATATATTAATCGACATCGTTAATATATTATAAACAAAGATATAGAAAAACACGTTATTTTTTAATAGATTTTGACTGTTGTTGTTGTTTTTGTACAAAAATTTTATCAAAAATACTAAACTACATATGCAAAGACGTAGTCGCGAGTAAAATTCGTCTCTAATTTTATTGGTCACGGATATGTCTATAAAATACAGGTAAACACATTGTTCTAGATTATACCCAGTGTTAGGTAATTTATCGAATGCCCTAGTCCTTGGCTGGTACTTGTGTAATACCTATATAATGGCGTTACAATATTAGATTAAGCGTCAACAGACCGTCATACTATACGGTCGTGTATAGCAACCGAGTGTTTAGTACACTTGCATTGAAAAGTGGGTATTTAATTGTGCTATGAGATATGAGAGGTCTACCAAGCAGTGTAAAATTTGTGACAGTTATTTTTTTATTTTTTTTTTTTTTTTAGTGCAGGTCAATACTTTTTCCTGACACCAAAGCACCTGAAAAAAACTCCATCAACAAAGCACCTGAAAGTTTAAGATGTTTTCAAACTGTACCTTACTTAGGGTATGAATATAATATATATAATAAGTAAGTAGGTCTATAGGGTATGAATATATATGAATATATCTTAACTGTTACTATCCTACGTATTACCCTGTATTTTTCTTGCAATGAATTCGACGGGAACAATTTAATTTCCTTTTGCTGTACGTATATGAAAATTACCAAATAAAAATAAATAATTACACGTGAAATGAGACACCTTATCTTATCATATTAAGAAAAGTACAAAATCAAGCAAATAAAAAACTAAAAATAAAATGATAATCGATATGAATCATATAGAAATTCCTATATACAAAGGTATGTTCAACGCATGTACGTCATCGTTCTCTGAAAACGTGGGCGTCCGTAACACCCACGTACGCTTCAACAGCGCTTTCAACATTGAAAAAATATATCGGAAACCTTAATGACGCTTTAATTTTATCCTTCAACACCTTTTGCAATACCTGTTATAATTGTTTTTGTGTTAAATTATCTAAATTATTGAAGAATTATTCACTAGTTGAAATATTCTATCCCAAATTTTGGTTAAATCAATTACTATAATTGCATCGTTTGAATTATTTTTATAATGGATTACATTAAATTTTGCTAAATTGCATTAAAAAAGTCGGATAATGTTTGAGAATAACTTGCCTCTTTCGTTTCATTTATTTAACATCCAGAATAATAGCCTTCTAAAGGTTGTCTACAACCATCAAACTTTTTGTTATTACAGCCTCACGACCTGTTTATTGATTTAATAATTTGTACGCAAATAATAAAAAAAAAACAGTCAATATAAACAAGAGCATGGGCAACTTTGAGGAGATTAATTTATATTTTTAATAAAATAAAAAATAAAACAATATTATTCACAATAATTTCTGTAATGAAAATGAATTATGTGTATAAAAATAACTGTTTCTTATTTTACAGATTATAAAAAAAAGTGAAATAATATAGGAAAATTGTTTTACACGTCTAAACAAATTATTTATTGTTCCTTCCTTGTAAACATTTTATTACAAAAAAAGGTATATTTTCCTCACTTACAATACAGTTTACGCCTTTGTTATCTTTTGAAGGAAAATGTAATGAGCCATGAGAAAAAATGAGACGGGACCTGTTTACAACTTTCCGCTCGCAAGGACTAAAATTACCAATTTGATTCTTTACGGTGGATTAATTCGAAATCAATTACGAGGATTATTACTTTCAACTGAAAATTATAATCAGTATATTGCATTTAATTAAATCACGAAATAATAAACAGTTTGAAACGTTTTTAATATTTAAAATTGTGTATAATTACAGTATACTTCCTTTACGTTAAAAACAATAATAAAAAATATTTTTACCTCGTAAATTATAAAAGAAATAAAACGTATCTGAAATCGCACGTTAACCAAGATTTACCGTCACTCATATAAAGCATTTGATAATGCCTGATTAAACGCAAGTGCCACGTAACAAGCCACCTATAAACACAGTGACCTGACACCCTCCCCTACTCTCCCCTACACACCCTTACTCACACACTGACCGATATATGCTATACGTGTGTACGAATAGGTGCACACATGCAACGTAATGCGTGACCGCCAACCCACACATGCGCAAGTAGGGGAAACTGGGCATTATGACTCCATGAACAATAAGAGGAAAATGTAAAATGCAACACAAATAAAAAGTACGACTAACGTTGCTATTATGCCTGCATCGCTTAGTAACTGAGCTTTGTAAAGGATAATATAATTTAAAGTATTCAAATCATAATGTCATTTCATCAAACTCAATATGTATTATTTTACTTGTGTTAATTTTTAAACATTGCAATGATTTAGTTATCAGAAAGGAAAAAGGTTTTACGATATATTCCCGTTGTTTCTCGTCATTAATCAGCCTTTATAACGGGTATTTCAAATTTTTTTACGTTAAAATAAAGTATAATTTGTTTCCAAACATGGTGAAAATTGAACGTGTTTCGTTAAAGAAGTGTATTATATTACAAATGAAACCTAACCGATTTATTATAAAGATACAGACGGGTTTCCTATTCTTATTAAAATATAATATTTAATTTAATAAGGAAAAAATTATATTCTTCGGAAAATTTCCCAATAAAGAATAATTTTCACATCGAAAATGATTCTGAAATAAGGAATCCTGTTTATGATTCTAAATAAAACGTGTCTTTTTTATTAAATGCAAAAATACATTATCGAGAAGCGAACATGCCGAGTAGTGAATGTCTATGATAATCTAATTTTTCTTTTAAATGCACAATTATAATGTACTCGTATTGTGAATTTTTACGTTGCACAACATAAATTTTCATGAAAATTCGTAAGATGCCATGACGCGTCGTCCGATAGTGGTTATCACCGATGCTTATCGTTTGATTTTTTTTTTATACTACATACTACAGAATTGAGTGTTCACCACTCTCATCATAGCCTACTTCTTAACAGAAATCGCTTGTCGATTAGTAAAAATCGAGGTCATAGGGGCTGTAGGGGTCATTATGCAAATTTATTACCTACCTATCTCACCTACGTGAACATTGACAATACCTATACATATAGAGAATAATTATTAAGTGATGTATACAAATTTTGGTTTTTATGTCTTAGGCAATGATTTAGATTTTAGGTCATTGGTGATTTTACGTCTGTTTTCATTTATATTTGTTAATTCATTATTTTTGTTTTGAGAAAGTATTGAGTGCAGTTTGTTTTTGAATTATCTTGTTTACGGAAATATCCCTTACGTTTATTTTCTTTAAAACATCGAAATAAATATTAATTTTGTAAAATAATTGTACCTTAACATTAACAAAGCAGTGTAAATCAATATATAACGTAAACAAAAAACATATTTTTCATAAACATAAGGCATAAAAATTTCCGCGTTCGATTGTTTTCGTTTAAAGCTGATTGAAAAGTAAATTTTTAATATTTTATTTATTTGAAAATATACCATACTATGTAGGTAATAAAATTGTTTTTCATTTGTCAACAGATAGCTGTTGACGTCCGTAGAAGCAGCCAGCCGTCCGGCCACTGTTGTTCTCCCCCCGCTCCTCCAACCCCCTCCAAGATTGCTGCCACCATGGGTCGGAAGAAAATACAAATATCACGGATCACGGATGAACGGAATCGACAGGTCAGTAACTAAGGATTATTAACTACTTCGAACTTAGCAACTAGAAACACAATCCTTTAATTATCCCTTAAGATGATACCAAGATGGACTAAATAAATGCTCCGTTTACTTTAGCATGTAATTCTACGTAGTGTAGTGTTTCTAAGTACATATAGAGATATACAGATCAATGTCAGTAAAATTAATATGCAATATTTATCTTATTTAACTGATTCGAGGTATATAATATAGATAAAATAAAATAAAACAAGTCTTTTCTTTTTTAAAGGCTTCAACAAAATTAATGTAGTAAAAGATAACATTGCCCCTAGGTTTTACGTGCATCAACGCAACACGCTTGTATGAGAGTATTTTATGACTTAAATGACTTTAATAGGTTTTCAGTTATACATATCATAATTATAACAAATAATATTGAGATAGATAAGCAGATTTTATAAAATAAAATTGTAATTGTAACATTCAACAATACTCCAAACGAATAAGCAACTGTTGAACAATTTACACTAAATGATATAATAAAATTCACTAAAAATTATCTTTTTATCAGTGCTATGATGCTCGTGTTAAAGTTATGGCGCCATAAACCATGAATTATTACCGTCATTATTTTAAATAGCTCTAACTGAGGCTGAGTTTTAAACCTGTACCAGAAGGTGGCGCTGATCGTATAATTAAAAAAATGAATCAATCAAACAAGGATATAGTTAATTTTTTATACTTATCGTGTAGTTATAGAAAATAATAAACTAGGTTCTTTTCAACTAAGGCAATACTCAAGACGAAATTAATTTTCAGTCCTTAAGCGCTTTCTTTCGTCACTGATCTTAACTTTGAATATTATTATTGCCTGAAGATTTTAAAGACTACCACAATTTCTTGTTTTGTTTATCTTTTAACGCAATATACTAATAAGTATATAATAATTAAGGCGTAATTAAAATCAAGTTGCCAAAATAAACATAGACGTATCAAAGAAAGATGAAAGCGAGTTAGAATATTTACAAACAGAATATCCATGCAAATTAAACACAAGGTTGACAGAGGGTGAAAATAATGACCTTAGCGGTATGACCCAACAGATGGACGTATCAGCAAACGCGTTGCCAGCATTATCGCTGAGGACAACGACCGCTCTTGCTTGTAATTTATTAATTATACGACTACATACCCTTGTCCAGTCTCGCTTGAGCTGTAAAGCTTCTTCTATGTCGTTTAATTCTTTTAAAAATTCATGGCGGGAGGAGGTCCAGCCTAATTGGTTTGATGTAAGCATCAGACGGCTGAAATATAAGTTACGAAGGTCAATTTGCATTTTGCAAGTACTTAACTAGAATTTAGGTAATGGTTTCTATAAAAAGACTCGTTTTGAATTAGTATTTTTTAAATTTAATTAGGTATACACTTCTTTTGTGATAAAAGCAAGAACAAGTTTTTGGATTTGGTAATTATGTGATACGTTCTTCATTCTAGTTCTTCTAGTCTATCCTTTCGTATATCTAGCTTTTTTATCTGCAACTGAAATTAACTAAAAAAAACTTATAACGTCTATTAAATCTTTCTTTCTATAAAAGTGCGAGTAGAGATGAAGTGAAAATCTTGTTTTTATTAAACAGCCTTCATAATTATTATATTTATTAAATCGATTTTGACTACATGAAAGTTGATTGCATTTAAATAAAATATGAAAAGTGCATAATGTAATCAATACGACGATAAAAATGTTCTGAATGATAAATCGAAAAACAGGAAGCGAAATTGAGAGCGAATTGAGGAAATTGATTACATTTGAGAAAAAAATAATTTAAAGGGTGTTTTATAGAAGTTAATATTTTAAATGTATACAGACTTATTTTTAATGTTATTGCTTACGAACTCGAGATGCTAAATATTTTAAATTAATTTTTGTCAAAGAGAAGATAAAATATTACCAAATATAAATTGGACAATATTATTTTACAGAAGAGAAACATACTACATATTACTTAATATTGTGTACGAAAGCATTAAAACATTGAATAAATATTATAAAAAGGCATATAATAGGTATAAACGCATTATAATAACCATTTACAACATTAAGCTGAATAGGAAAATGTTTATACAAATACAATAATAATGACATCATGTTTAATACGCAAGAGAATAATGACAACGTATCAAAAGAACGAAAAATTTTAACTGTAAATATTTATAACGCATTTTTAATTTAATTCATTAGCCTTTTTCATATTATGCTAATTTTAGCTTATCATTGGATTTGGAGTAATGGATGTCTCTTTTATTAATCGCATTACGTAAACAATCGGTTAATGAACGTCAAAAATTATTAACGATATTAGTTTAAGTCACAGCATGAATTTCGATTGTCTGTTAACGATTTGACAGACTATCAGACCTCATTAATTTATTCGTAAATTTTGCACAATCTTTGCACTACACAATTTGCATAGTTGTACGAAATATACGAATGAGTTCAAGGTATAAAATTACTTTGGCTTCTAATACTTAGTTATATGTCTATGAAATAAGTAGTTTTCTTAAAACTCTTTACTCTACCACTTCATCCTACCTACATTGTATAATCAAAAAGTAACATTTTTTTACATTGTCAATACATTCTATTCACTGACCACCGGCTCTCAAAGTTACTACCCAACAATAATTTGAATAATGTTAAAAATTATAATGTACATATTAATTATTATGACAAACTGTTGATTTCGTTTAAGTTGAAATTAACAAAAGTCCAGCTTTCAATACATAACCGCATTGGTGTCCGTGACCCAATAAATTAAGTGCGATAAATGCGTCGCTTAAAACACAATAATTTCTTTGTGCACATACGTTTCATTATACGTTCACAATTTTTGTCCTCATATTACACTTTCTGACCTTTAAATTGAATATAATAAAACTGTAATTTTAAATTCCATTTAATATAGATACGTCATTTTCTCGCGGATTTTGTCCCAAAACACACTAAAAAATTAAATATAAGTAGAGAGAATAAACGTTGTACCACATTTATAGTGTTTATAAATTCTAACTATCGATTACTTAGGCATTTTTTTAGCCTGTAGATTCTTATACTTCTACTTAAAACCACATTGAAATCGGTTTAGTGAAATTACAAAATTTTTTGAATTTAATTTCATTTTTAATTTTGGATGTACCTAACTACTTATGCAATAACATCAAAATTAAAATGAAATTAGCATTTACTTTAACATACGTAATTATGTATGGTAACAAGGTTTAAATATTTGTGAAATTATTTTGTGTTTTTCAAATAATTAGCAATTAAAGTGTTTATCAACATTCAAAACGGATATAATGCTAGGTTTGTGTTAAAGATACACATTAATTATCAAACTCGAGACTACAATTTACATTTACATTTAATTTTATAAAATAATATTTTAGCTAGTTATTTAACAGAAATACTACATTCGAATTTTAATGTAATTACATATTTTAATTACCTAAAATATTAATTGCATTCACACGAACTTCTGCGTTGGCGACCTTGTTCTCGTGGACTCTAGACGTGGAAAAAACCTTCGAATATCCTTAACTCAAAAAAATAACAAGGGCAGAGGTTTGGGAAGCGTTAGATGTAGGAATCAAAAGACTTTTATGAATAAAAATGTTACATTTATGAATTTTATTCCATTTCTGAGAAAGGGGGTGACTTATGATTAACTATATCTGCCACTCATAATACAGCCTGTACATATCCCACTGCTTGGAATAGGCCTCTTCTCCTATTAAGGAGAAGGTTATGGAGCTTAATCCACCACGCTGCTGTAATGCGGATTGGATAT
>DVVJ01000067.1:0-22312 GCA_018234505.1 Junonia neildi neildi
CGGTGATCTCGAGCGGCTCGCTGCTGGACACGGTGACGGAGCGCGCGGCGTGGCGCTGCGCGACGGCCGCGATGTTGATAATATAATATAGTATAGTATAATATAGCGCACCTCCATGCCGCTGCGCGAGACGGTGATCTCGAGCGGCTCGCTGCTGGACACGGTGACGGAGCGCGCGGCGTGGCGCTGCGCGACGGCCGCGATGTTGGCCGCCTCGTCCGTCGTGTCGATCGCCTGCGACCCCTCCGTCGGACGCATCACCACCTGCACACGCACGCTCATGTATCTACTCGCTACTTTTAAAGTGAAAACTTCTTTAACCGCATTGGGCACTTTTTAATGGAAGAAATTCTTAGAAGTTCGTGGCATCGCCATGCTCATGACTGGCACAGATGTTGTGTACTATGCGCGAGACATTAGGGCAATCTCTATAATTACCGAATTTTTAAAATTGGTTTCACGGTTCAGATTTAAGCCCTTGTGAGACTTTACTCGCTCTTGTATATATAGTTACCAGTTACTAACCCTATGTTTACTCTTTACAGTGTTAAACTGTTAAACTGGTAAAAAGATATCAGTATTCATACTAGATAAGCCTATCCTACTTTATATTTAACGGCACTATTACTAAATTGAAATATTCACCTCCATTTTCAGCTCCCAGGGGACATGTTTGTATTGCGTATCTTTTAGTATTTCCACTGGCTCTATGAGAGGCTCCCACATCGCACGCCCAATGTTATAGTACGAAACTTGCATCGCCCACGTCGATTCCATGTAAAACTGCGATAAACATTTATACATTTTAACTGGGTTTAATAAAAATAGCAGACAAAAAATAAAACCCCATGTAAGAACTTTACGTCTTATAGGGCAATTTATCGGATTTAATCAACCTGAAATGTCTGAAGAAGAGTCAATTTCCGTATTTCCAAAGTTATCTCGACGCTGATTGCTAGATACCTAATTTTTGTTCTGTGCAGCATAATGCGCATAGTTCAGAACATTTAAGTGTCGTTAATCGAACTATACATAATTTTTTTTTTTAAGATTAATTAATTATAGTAATAAATAATGCTACTCACGTCAGAGCTCCAATCCTTTACTTGTCCAGTGAGTGACGCCTGCATCACCAGGACTGGTATGGTCTCATTACCGATTTCCATTTCCAAGGCCAAGACGATGGAAGGACTTGATAGGAGGCATATTTCACCGACTGGCGGTTTTGCTATCTCTTGAGTCATTTCTTCTTCCACGTCTATTGCTTCTATACCTTCCTCTGTTCGAAGAATGTGTTATTTTTTAATTATTTAATAATATATCGATGCAGACGTGCTTATTTATTAACATCGTCAGAGATAAATAATTATATTATTGTAATATGTAATACAAAAATTAGGAATCAAAATTATAATTTTTTATAATTGAAACTTTTAGTTGTGTCAACTAAAAGTTTCACAAGTTTCAACAGTTACGTCTTAACAATTTTGTGGTGGTTTCTGGATTTAGGAGATACCAATACATATATTTTGCTATTTCATAATTAGGTTTAGTTTTTTTATGTCTAAATTACTAAAAGTTGTATAAACTTAAGTTGTATAAAATTAATCTTTACCTGTGCTTAAGAACCAATATTTGCTGGGTTTGAAGGGTTGTAGATCCCAGAGTTTGTTATAAATAATTGGCTTGTTTTCTTGTTCTACATTATCTTCTTCACGGCTTGTTACTGTCGCCAGGACACGGTTCAGCAAAGCTATGATATCTGTTAAAAAAATGTAAGTGTCAATTATGGTTTGTCTGAGACTGCCGTACCGTGCTTTAGGAAAGCGGAGGTGGGGTTTAAGGAAAAAAAAGAAAACGCTCAGATAAGATCGACAATGTTGGCTAGAACCGACGATATCGGTTTGCATTATTTTAAAGCTTTGAGAAACAATTAGTGTGTAAACACCGAAATTATTACAGATACACGCTAGTCATACAAAGTAATTTAATAATTGTATGAAGAATTAATTACATCGATTAAAAATATTACAGAAAATTCTTCGTCGGAATGATACCATTTAACATTGAATCTACCTAATACCTGTATGTAATGTAATAAAATTACCTCTGAAACATTTACGGCGTTGCGGGATAAGTAGCCTTACCGCCTTACAGTTGGTTGACACGGTGCCTGCGCTTCGTTATGGTAGGCGGAGACAGCTCCTCTTTCGCGTCAGAGAAATTTATAAAACGCTCTCGGGGTGGTGCGAGAGAAGCGAATATCTAATTACCCCCGCCCCCTTAAGTTTATTAATGAATATTGATTCCTCTGGTGGTGGTTCCATTCCGAAGATCGTTATCACTACATTCTCGCTATATTAAAATAAAATAATAAAAAGAAATCATCGCTGTCCGGCCGAGATAGCGATTTTGATGTCAGTGAGCGCGACATCAACGTGCATGCCCTGTCCCGTCAGCTGCGCCAGCGCGGCGCTCCCCCCTGCACTGCTCAGCCGCCACACAGCCTGCTGTAGTCCCGACACGCCGCCCTCCGCCACTATCTCAATCAATACTGAACTGGTGAGACAGTAATCTTGATGTCAGTGAGCGCGATGTCAACGTGCATGCCCTGTCCCGGCGGCTACGCCAGCGCAAGCAACAGCGTGGCGGGCGCGAGCAGCCAGCGCGGCGCTCCCCCTGCTCCCCCCAGCCGCCGCGCCGCCAGCTAAAAGCTAAATCAATATCAGGCGACACAGTAATCTTGATGTGCAATGTCCTGTCGCGGAGGTTGTGCCAGCGCCAGCGATAACGTTGCGGGTGCGAGCAACCAGCTCGGTGCTCCCCCCGCTCCCCCTAGCCGTATAGACACACCTTCCCAGCTAAAAGCTAAATCCATACTGACCTGGCGATACAGTTATCTTGATGTCGGTGAGTGCGATATCCACATGCATGCCCTGTCCCGGCGGCTGTGCCAACGCCAGAGATAGTGTGGCAGGTGCGAGCAGCCAGCGCGGTGCTCCCCCCGCTCCCCCCAGCCGCCGCGCCGCCAGCTGTAAGCCAGACACGCCGCCCTCCGCCACTAGGCGTTCTGCTGTACGACGCAGCTTGAGACGCGCCTCCATCTGTGAACAACACTTGGAACTGATACGGCTGTCGTAGCATATCCTTATGATTGCACGCCTTGACTATCATTTAAAAGTTATTCGCTAAAATATTATATAACACGTATCCGTGTAATAACTACTAACGGTAAGGATGGTACAGGCATAGATAAAATATAAATAAAAAAGAGATTAATAATAATTAAATATTTTATAAATTAGTTATGACAACATAAAAGTAAACAAAGTTTTAAAATAGAATTACAACAAATTAACAAATGCAATTGACTACGACAGCTATGAAATCACGACTTTAAAATACGAAATTATTGAAGTATTTATCATATTACCTCTAAGTATTATGGCACACAACATATTTATTTATACTTACATTCAACACCAAAGCGTCACACTCCTTCTGTTCCAAAGACTCCACCAATATGATATCCGGTTGCTCGATTTTAATATTAACAGTCATCATGGAGAGATTCTGTGGCGGTTCAGGAATCGACGGTGCTGATACAACTGAGACTTTTTTCTTCTACAAGACATAAAGAAACTTGACTTTTAATATCGACATGAAAAAAACTAATCTCTATCAATTGTATATTAGATTAATGAAGCAAAGGTATGACATTATATACTTACAGTTACTGTGTCAGCCGATTTTTCAATCTGCGACTTAATAACCTTTATTTCCTCTTTGGGAGTACTTGGAGTATCATCACTCAGGCCTGTTGTCATAAATTCTGCAATCTTGTTTAGGAAATCCATAGCTAAGATGAGATTGAAGCTGAAAATCCTCATGTCAACTGAAAAAATTTTAAAAATATTAGTTACTATTATCTTCTTGAATTTTAAATTTTAAACAAATTCAATGATGTTCGTCGTAACAATGAGACTTATCGAGTATGGTTAAGTACAAAGTAAGAATTAAAACCTTGAAAAGCACTTAACCAATTACTTACTGAACGTGTCACCATTCTTCATAGTGTAAGTAATGTCGATCATGCTTCGTATTTTGTCATGTGTTTCCATTATCGCAACTGAACTTTCATCTGATTGACTTAGTTTCCTTTCCTTACTGTCGCGACGTCTTTCTAGGTACCTAATGAGTAAAAAAATATAAATAATATACAAATGCCTTCTCGAAAGAAAGGTTATTTTTATAGCATGCATGTATACCGTTGAGCATACGGCACATATTTTCTCCTTAATAGTGATCATATAAACAAGTTTATATACACATTTACATACCTACGAATCAATTTCAAATACTTACCTATCGGTTCAAAATTACCTTGTTATTTTAGCCCCTCTCCCAGGCCTAGTGTCATCTAACGTGCAATCAACCAGTAAGACAGATGTATGCATCGAACTGTCCGAGAACATTCGGCCCTTCACCGACAGTAATGCCAAGCAAAACCGGGCTAATTCTACGTCCTTCACAACCGTTACATCTTCGGACTAAAATATTATAAAGGATCGTTAATAACAATTTAAAGAATTAAACAAAAAAAAATATCTTACTATAAACAAAGTAAACAGATTGCAAAGTAATCGTAAAATTGGTATTTGTAATTTTAAGTTAGTGACACACAAGAAATTTCAGACTACATATAAATTATGACAACATTTGTTATGATCAAGAGATACTTACAGCATGCGTATTCATAAGGTCGATAACAAAACTGTCCATTGTGAATGAGAACTTTATAGTCGTTCTTGGCATTTTCGTTTCGGTCGGCGTGACTACCGCCACTGTTGACTTGGTTTGCACTTTACTCGTTTGACTCTTTACCGTGGCTTTCGAAGTCACTTTAGACACGTTAGGTTGAGGCTTAACTTCTTCCGTTTTTAATTGACCCTCTTGAAGGTTTTGGTTCAGTATTTTCATGATACTTTTGTAATCGCTGTGGCCTACTGTTATCTATTGTGAGAAAATCAGAAAATATATTTTAGTTACACCCAATAAAAAAATTAAAAATCAAACTTTTAAAATCACAATCCATTTATAATAATGTCATTTAGTGTAATGTGATGCTTACCGCAATAGTTTTCATTCTTCCTGATATGTCTAAATCAGGTAGTGATTCATACCATGAGGAAAGACTTCTCTTCACAAAAAGTTTAAAGCTAGTCGGTCTCAACAGCTTGCGCTCTTGTGATATCTCATGGAAGTCTTCTTTCAATGTCACACAGGATACTTTCATATCTTCTAGTTCGAGCATCAATTCATCCACTGTAACTTTGTTGCTTACGTCCTATTTAAAAAAAGTAATGAGTTACTTTTTAATAATAATTATAACAAAAATTCATTTAACTATTTCTTGACCACATTTTTTAAACTTTATATAAATATTGAAAACACATATCGAATCGATAGTATCGACTCAATGTTATCGAAACAGCAAATCCTTTTATGTCTGTTTAATGGTTTATTTTTTTTTCAGTCATGTCATACGTTGAAAAAAAGAGCGGATTCAATAACCAGTATTGAGACTGGTTACGAAGGGCTACCTGTGGCACGAGGATGGGCCCGGCGGGGCGGTTAAAGTGTACGGTACATTACGGTACAGTACGGTAAAGTACGGTACGGTAAGGTACGGTACGGTACGGTACGGTACGGTGGGGCGCGGCACAGTGGAGCGCTACTCACGGCGACGGGCAGGTCGACGAAGCGGTTGTTGAGGTTCATGCGGCCGAGGTCGAGCAGCAGCGCGCTGCGGCTGGCGGAGTTCTCGGGCACGAGGATGATGGGCGCGGCGAGGCGCACTCGTAGCGCCAGTTTCGTAGAGTTAGCGTAGGCGCTCTGAACGTTGGCGCGTGCCGCGTCCGCCGCCTGCGACGACGCCGATATCAGCGCCGCTTGCGCTGCTTGGAAGTTGTTCAGGAACTCCTACAAAAGGAAAGAATCGATTAACTCAAATAGTACTAGGTATTTACATTTCCAAAAAGAAAAAATATGTAATCATGGTTAAAAAAATGTTGATATATATTTTTTTGTCTGTGATTTAAAAATATCTTTCCTAAGATATAATTTCATTTGATGGCGCACTTTTTGGGAAAAAGTACAAAGGACGTTCTACACAACGTCCGTCGGGTCGATGAATGAATGATGAATGTCGTCAGACATACGCAAGGTTCCCGGAGCGGGCTACTGACGGGGACCGGGATGCTTAGCGCGAACTTGAGGAGGCCTATGTCCAGCAGTGGATTGCGATTAGCTGATGACGACGATGGCATATACGATGGCGCACTGGACGTCGAGGACAACGACTATGGCGCGCTGCGAACCGAGCGGGTGCGCGATGCAACAACGGCGCATTGTATTTTTATTCATTGTAAAAAGGTTAGGTGTACTCTAGAAACTACATTATGTTCGAACTGAGCGAAAACTAAAATGGTCTAGAGACTTAAACTACTATGCCAAATCAATTTATTTTTGTAAAAATGTAGAAATAATATTTAGTTTACGTAGTTTCAATTAATGCACAACGATTGTATCAACCCTATATATAGGGTGTTCGATATTTATGTGCGGATTTTTAAATGGGGGGTTCCATAAGACTTACATATCATATAAAAAATGAAATTACCAAAAATATTTTTAAAACAATCAAATACTGCTCTACGCATATATGGCTGGCGCTGGCGAAGCGCGCGTTTACAGAACAGCAATACATTACTACCCCCATACGTTTTGAACGCGCACAGCCAAACGCGTGACAATATAACCAGCCAATTACTACATTCATACTCACCAACATTGAAGAGACGAACCAGTTGAGGAACACAATACGGAGACAGTTAATTTGTGCATCAATCGACATGTTCACATCACTGACGCTTGGGTATTGCTCTATATTGTACATCACTATCTGCACATTAATGACGTCACCGCCGAGAACTTTTAGAATCTAAAATAAATATAAACATATTTATCATATAAAATGATATAGTTCACAACTAATAAAATACTGATATTCATTTTATATATTACCTCTTTATATAGAGTTACAGGGTTCAAATCCTCGACTTTGATAGAAGCAATAGCACAATCAATTTGTGTGTACGAACTCTTCAATATGAGGCCGGCGCCGGCGCCTTGTAGTTTCATGATAGAAAGCGGTCGTGTATCAGTCTCGAAACCGATCTCTATAGCTCCGATCTTAACGTTTATTTTCAATTGGATGCTCTCCACTTGCTTCCTATGAGAGGGTTTTGTTACAGCCGCTGAAATGTCCAAAAACAATATATGAGATTTTACTAGAGAAAATATTAAGTTTTAATGTCGTATTTATCGGTGTTGGTGCTGTACGATGTACAGTAAATAGACATCAAGCGCGCACGGAGGCAGTATTTATTTGAACTGCTTAAGATGTTTCTTTACTCTTATA
Source organism: Junonia neildi neildi (assembly GCA_018234505.1). NCBI lineage: Eukaryota > Metazoa > Arthropoda > Insecta > Lepidoptera > Nymphalidae > Junonia > Junonia neildi. The sequence continues at coordinate 7,484 of DVVJ01000067.1, forward strand.
AAATACTTTTACGATTAGTTCACGATCGGTCTGCGTGTGCTTCAACCATTCTACCACTTACCAATTACCATTTACCACTTAGAATTTAAGATTTATTTACCATTTATAAAAACATTAAACCATTAAGTCTTTACCATATTTAACTAATTAACCTTTCTGTACTATAGTGTCAGCTTACACCCGACATTTTTTGGTCCGTCGAGTCGCGTTGAACCAGCGACCTATGTATTACAGTCCACCAGACAGTTACCTTTTAACTTTGTAACAGAAAATTCCTCATCTTCCATGATCGTTTCCAATGGTCCAGCATTAGCGTATCTATCTACAGAGCTCTGAATTGCTTGTAATCGCGTCTAAAATGTTATAAAAAAAATTATAAAATCATTGTCAAAATGTAATTATAACGCCAGTAGGCAATATTAAATTGATGTCAAATATTTCACCTGATACTCGTTGACAATCACCAAAATCTCTTGAAGACCTTGAAGATGTAGCAATACTTTTAAAGTAGTAAAATCAAGTTCAATCATCTGTTCTACTGAACCGTAGATACTTCTGAATTCTGGACACTTCTTATCCACCTAGAAATTAAACATTCTTTAATATTCAAAATCATCATTACACATAAAAATAAAAATTGATTTATGATAACTCACATTACTATAGGTAACGGTGAATAAATACTGATTGACGTTAGCTTTCTCAGTATCAGTTATTTCGGTGTTTGAAGTGATTACTTCAGGGGTTTCTATCATACTAATCATCTTATGTCCAGCTCTGTGGTGCTGCATATTAACGGATCCTAAACGAACTGTAGCTTCGAGAGTAAATGTTTTCTGAGTCGCCGTCAATTCAAGCAAATTTAGTGAAAAGACTAAAAACTTTTCATAGTCCTCAGTCATTTGTACTTTAGATTTCCGGTTGACGCTTACTATTAATTCTGTAAGACACATTTATATTTTAAAAATTTATGCTATACTGTAAAATATTGATTCAATCATTCAAGATTGACAACTACATATTCGATTTTCGATTGCTGTAGATGTGTAGTAAAGAAAGTCTACATGTAATACCTTTCATAATAAAGAATGCCTCGACTTCTGTTAATTGCACGGATTGTTCATCTCCTTTCCTTTGTTTTGAACGAGCTGAATCTCTTTTTTGTTTTTCCACTGGATCAAGATACCTCAAGAGCGATAAACTAGATGCTCTTGAATCACTAGGCTAAAATATAGATTGACGTAATGATTTTAACATTATTTTAAGTAAACATACATGAACTTTTAAATAACATTAATGTCTAAAAACTAAAAAGCAAATTAAAAGTAATACAAAATAATGTAACCAAATATTTAATAATTCAAATACGTAACTAAACTATAGTCGACAATTTGTTACGCAAACTTATACACAGAGTTAATGACTATTTACTATTTAGTGACACTACATAACTATTGAAATTGGATGAAGTTACGTTAAAAACACTAATAGTCACAAAATTACAAAAATTTACCACACCACCGCTCTCTTGAACTATTAGGGTAGTTTCAATGACACGACCAGAAATGGTGTATGCAAACTTGTGGCAAAATATCTTTGAAATAAATATGAACGTATAAAAAAGTATTCATATCCCAAGTTTAATAAAAAAAATCTGAAAACACATTTGACTTTCATTTTACAAAAAAATATTACCTTAAGTTGTGTCGCCTCTTCAGATTGTGGTAAGGGCATGCTTACTAATATTTCACATAAAGTTAATAATCTGGAAATTAATATATTGCATTAACATATGATCAAACAAATTATAAACTACAAAATAAATAAATAACAAAAAATTACCGATCTTCGGACACGCTAACTGCGATTTTTTCTAACTCGCCCATAACTTTTATTTTGGGCAGCCTTGGGTCGTCTGTTATCAAGCACTTGTGGATCTGTATGAGCAAGTTTGTGGGCTGCAGTAAATGCAGAGGCGTCGCTACGTTCGACGCGATAGCCGACTGCCAATCTTCACCGGCAGATGCAATGACAATCTATAATTGACCAATATATTTTTTTAGATAACAGTATACTTTTAAGTTAATTTGATTTCGGAAATTGAAGAATAAAAATGATAAACGACGAATTTGATTAATGATAAAAAAATAAAAAAAATTGTTCTTTCTTCATTTAAATTTTGAAGCTATGTGAAAAAATGCCATACAACTTTTTTCATAGGATTCGTAGTTTAATCGGAAATCGAGATAACCTTTTATTTTCCTTTAAACTATGTCCAATAACCTCCCATTTCCATTCATTTTCATATTCTCTACCATTTGCAACAGATTTCATCGTACTATAATTTTTCAAAGGGTTCCAATAATGGTCTCTAATGAAATGAATGAAATAGAAATGAAGTTATGCAATGAGTGTGAATAATTTATTTATTTCATCACAACTTTTTGGAAAAAATGACGAACGAAAACTCTTTCAATTTGAATCTCTAAATTTCAGTTCTGCAAACAGGCTTTCCTTACTCTGGCAGCCTCGTTTAATAAGTACGTCACGTACACAAATATAATGAATCAGCAGCTACAGTCGACAGAGGTCGCTAGCGGGCACATCACCTGCATCTCGGTGAGCGTGAGCGCAAGTCTGTCGTAGCTGCGCGCGGCGATCTCGCGCAGGATGTCGGAGTCGGGCAGGCCGGCGCGGTGCAGCGCGTGCACGTCCAGCGGCTCGCCGCGCGGCGCCGACTTCACGCTGATCGCGCCCAGCTTCACCACCGCGCACGACTCGCTCCTAGATACATACAGTAGTATAACTAAATAGACTAACGTATGTTCGTCTAAAACCCGTTTATAAAACAAATATGAATAAATTACATCGCGAAAGTTTAAAAAATATATATATAAATAACGTATGTTAGACATTAATGCGACCAGGTGTGTTAAGACGAGATATTATAACGTCATTGCTATACGCTAATGCGACGCAGTATGTGTTGTATAGGTACATGAACGCTCTGAAACTACAACTATCATACTGTAAGTAAAGTGACCAAATGTATTGTATATGTCGCAGTCATCTTGTTGAATCCTTTTGACTGAACGTCAACTCGTCAAGTTGTTTAACGTAAGTTTCAACATCTTGACTAAACGTCTTTTAATTTTATTTTTAGTCAGTGAAGTGTCGCAGTCATCTTGTTGAATCCACTATACAATTGAATGACTAAGCTGACGGCTGACGGCTGTACGTAATACTCATAACTGGAGCACGCAGAACGCATTCACGTTACCGACATGCTTATAGCAATGTACGTAGTAAAAAGTTTAATTGTAACTACAGCATGAACAATCTCACTAGAGACTCACTCACTGCTAAGAATATCAATGAATATGAGAATATTAATATTTGTGTCTCTCATACATATTTAAAAGACCAACTCGTTTTCAATTTGTAGAAATGGATTCTCATGTTAAAATTAAACTAATGATATGTTAGGCATTATAAGTGCTTTAAAAAAAAAAACAACAGTATCTTACCCCTTATACATTCCAGTTTGTGGAATGATAATGAAAGATGCAGCAATATCTACGTCCAAATCAATAAATGTGTGTTGGTGAACTGCATATTGCATTCCTAAGGTCGATTTCTCTTTTAAATCTGACAATTTATTCTCAGCTGCTGCTTGTAAGCTGTAGACAAAAAATTATTTATTATATCGTTTGATTAAATAAAAAAGTATTTCTAATAGCAAAAAGTATATGTATTTAAATTTACATACGTAGTTAAAGCTGTAGACTCGGTGGGAGGTTTGAACACGTTGACTATCTCTATGACAGTTTGCGCGTCGTAAACTATCTGGAGAGGACGTGCCTTAACTTTCACTCGTTGATCACAGGAGCCATCTTAAAATTAAAACATAAAATTAAAAAATAAAATTTACATGAAATAACATACCAAAGTATACATACCACAGTATACCATACAATGCGACTTACCTAGTGGATTTGTTTCAAATATAACATTTAACAAATTAACGTCCTTTGTGACATCTTTCGAAGTTACCAATTGAGGTTCAAAACTGTTCTGACATTTTCCGGTCACCGTAAATGCGCGCATTTGAACGTCGACTCTGCAAACGATAAAGACAAAATAAACAAACGTAGAAATTAGAATCACAAAATATTTTAATCAGTTAATATTTTTGAGGTATTAAATTACCTTATTAGCTATGTTTTGTTTAGTAAGTATGACTAGAAGCCTAATTTGCAACCCGAACTTCCGAACTTCCTACTCCCTTATTAAAACTCTGTTACCCTACCAGGGTATCAACAAGTGTCGCGAGTGGGCTCACCTCAACGCGTTGGCGCTGGGCCGCTGCTGCAGGTCCACGGCCACGGTCTCGAGGCAGGCGCGCAGCACCTCGCCGGCGTCGTTGACGGCGAGCTGCAGGCGGTCGAGGCAGAAGTGCCCCTCCACCGCCACGTACTCGCTCGGCAGGTGCAGCGGCGCCGTGTTCTCCTGGTAGTCGATAGCGCGGAATAGTTTCTCTTTCTCGTCTGGTGTCATCGCCTTCTCGAACTGTTTCACTGGAATTAAGAATAAAATTTATATTTTTTATTTTTCCATGAGTGAATCTGAGGCTGCGAGAGTAAGAGGAGCCTAACCAATATATTATGTCATAAAACTGAATGAACAGTTTTTTCTAAATCTCAAAACATGTTGTTGTTGCATGAAAGATGTCTTATCAATAACTTCTCGTGTTATGAGATAGGAGGAAGAAAACTGATATTACATTAGAAAATTTTGGAAAAACTTTCATGAATTTTACAAATGATTACTTCTTGCTCTTAAAGCCTTTATTCATTATTGATAAATAGGCTTACTAATGGCAACGCCTTCTGAGAGTTCTTCGTCCTTGGAAGTGCCTCCGTAACCAAACCAGCCACCGAACCAACCGCGTGACTTTTTCGCTTCGGCCTCCAGTTTACCTAACCTCTCCACCTATTGATAATGAATAGTTGTTAATTTGTTATTCTAACGGCAATGAGAATTAAAATATAAATTAAGAAAATTATCATACAAAATAAAACCTTTACATTTTTTAAGATAAATAATAAACATTCACAAATATCACTATATTATATTCTACTCATACTGTGATTTCATTCAGATGCGTTAGACAAATGATAGAATGGTTACAATGATCTTACCTCCATTTCTATGCGTTGTCTAATCACGACCAAGTTGAATAGATCCAACGTTTTTTCAGCTTTTTCAATAACACATTGACTCTCTGTGGCAACCTTGCCTTTACAGCTCAATTTATTCTGATATGCAGAAGCATAATCTTTACAAAGCTGCCTGTGAGCCATCATGTGATTCCAGTCCCAATTCCTCCTACGTCGTTTAACTTCTTCTTCTAGAATACACTTATATGCAAAATGCCACCATTCTTTATAATGGCCTTTATAAATTTTCAAATCAGGTCGATACTTTCTACAATAAAATAATAACTTTGTAATGTATTTTAATCAATATGTTAATTTAAATCGAGAATTATTAACATTGCCATACCCTAATAAAATAATGGTGTCTATAAAGGTCACGTAATTAGGTTATCATTGCTAAAACTTTATGTTACTTACATAAATGTAACCTCAATAGGAAATGTTATAGTTTCAGGGACATTTAGATGTTTATATGTTGACCTATTTTTGCTGGATTCTTGTATTTTTACTAAAATCTTATTTATTATTCTGTCTTGGAAATAATTTTAATCAAAATATCAAGTAAATTACCTATAAGGAGCTCCTTTACTCATCCTGTCCATAGAGTCCGCTAAGAGCATCATATCTTGGTACTGCAATTTAGTCAGACTGACGGACAACTGCTCCATATGCAAGCTCAATATCACCTTTGGTATGCTAAATTTAGGAGTGTCCCCTTCCGGCTTAGGATTTAATTTTAATTTGGCTGTTGCATTTATTGGACCCAATGCTGTAAAAAAACATTTACTTTATATTATAGTATGTTGCTTTTTTCACAAGTTATTTCTCTCATTATATTTTGTCATCATTTTTTGAAACAGTATTATAAATGAAAGCATCATTACCATATTTATAAAATGAAGGTTGAGATGATTTTGTTGCTATTTCCGTTTGTAGTCGTTTTTTAATATCATCTGCTTCAGATCTTGAATATAACTCTGTTGCTGGGTTCCAATATATAGCCAAACCTTCTAAATTGAGAATCTGTTAACAAAATTTATATTTATTGAATTAGCCTTGAATGAGTTATATTTTTATTGCACTTTACATTTCAATATTTATCAGGCGCTAATTTGATAACTCAATATATTTGTATATCTGAAAAATTAATCTAACTACCAGTAACTGTTGTTTAAAAAATATTAAAAGCTTATATTATATTTTTAGATGTTATTGTTATTTAAATTATTTAATTGATAATCACATTCTCACATATTGAGCATTATTGAACGCTAATTTTTTAATATTTCTAGTCACAAAAGACAACTAATTTCAATGAAACATGATTATAAATCATGGAATATTGAACTTTTTGCTTGTATATATAATAGTTTTATACACTATAATAAGAATATTATTAAAAAGTTTATGTATTTAAAAAGCATTTCATACTTTGAAAATTTTGGTGACTGCTTCCTGTATCACTGTCTGTTTCCAATTTTCATCTGTTGTATGGACGGAGAGGTTATGGAGTGTAATTCCAAAAGAAAAAGGTGCTTTAGGGTTTGTGATGCTGTCCTCATATCTAATATGTATGTCTGTTATTTTGAGTTGCACATTCTTTATTATCTGAGTCACCAGTTTCTCAACAAATGTCTCGTCTAACTTATTTTGATCTGCAATAAGAATAATACTCGAAAGTTTTAGTAAAAAATAATAATAATTAATAAATAAATAATAAATAAATAATAATTAAGGTTGAAAGTAATAATTAATGATTAAAAACCTTTTTCTGCCTCTTTCTTCTTGGCCTCCTCAACTCTAGCTAGTTCGGCTTGCTTGGCAGCCAGTGCCATTTTTTCCTCCTTATCGGGGTCATATTTAATTTCGGCAGTAGGATTTACAATGAGAAATAACCTCTCAATAGTTGCTTCTACAGATGCACCATACAAATTTTTCCATGGTATTTTGAGTACAAGTTTTCCTATAAAATATATATCATCGTTTATATCAATTTTTCAGGAGAGTGTAAAAACATCCTGCATTAGTTTGAAGCCAGTATGAAACTAGTATGATAGAACACTCAATATATCAGTTTTTATTCAAGGTTTTTTGTTTTTGATTTCTTAACCGATGAGCTTTTTTGTTCTTTAGTATATGGTATTAAAATCTCAAAACAGCTATAAAATGACTTATGCGGTGTTAGAACTTCAACGACGATATGCAACATTTATTCCATAATTTAAATTAATCTTTAATAATAAAACTTTATTTTCATTTTATTATTACACTTCACAAAGTTTTATAAAGACACCTTGTATTTTTTTGTTATGATACTGGATTATCTTATCTCTTGGTTATAAATTGATAAATATAGTCAACACAGCATATTTTGTTAACAAACAAATAAATATTTACAAACATTTTCTTTTCAAGGACAAAGAAGATGTTGAAGTTTTCTTTATTTTTGGATATTCTTTTTAATATTACAAAATTTAACAAACTTAAAAATATACACATATATGAGAAGGAAAATATCATTGAGAATTTTGTAATGTTTTTTTTATCACTAAATGAAATACAAAAGGTCAAAGTATAAATAAAAAAACAAGCATCCGAAATTCGATTTATCAAAACAATAACAAGATTTTGAGCAGAATTTACCTATTGACCTTGTATCTATGAGTCATCGTGTTAATCGAAGAGTACTAATTCTAGGGCATGATGTCACTGGGAGGTACTCCATAACAATTAGAAGGCACTCTTGTTGCATGCTAAGTTTTGTAGCCTTGCTTTATTATTGTTGCCTATACTTTCGCAACTGTTTTTTTTTGCCCAATGTATTCAATTTGAATAATTAATGTTATTTGATAAAACTTCCATGCATTTACACACATTTGATGCCTTATCATTTTAAATAAAATTATATTGCTTATACTCTAGATTAATAACATTTTGATACAATTACCTATATTGTTCCATTAATAATTTATTCCATTGATACAAGATTTATAAACGGAATCTTATAAATTCTTCAATTAAAAAGGCAAAGTTTACAAAGTTTTTATTAAAAACTAATAATATTATTAATTTTCAAGTATTATTATGACATATATTAACAGTAACTAAACCTTATATATTAATTTACCATAAATACTTTCATATAAAATTTCTTTATTGTAAAACAGATTAATTTAAAGAAAACATTCTAGACCCCCAAAATATATTACTATGCTATAAAATATTATGCAAAAATAAATAACTAACCTAAGTGACCATACACAGTTTGAACAGGAATGTTAAGTTCCTCCAAGGCATTTTGTTTAAGTATTAAGTTTTCAAGTACAACATCACCTGAAAAAAATATAGAATGTAAATAAATAAAAATATTTTTATGGGCAAGAATGACATCATGCACCCAACTAAACCTTACCGCCCCAAATCCCAAGTTTCAATTGTGACCTGTTTAAATTTTCGACGTAATCACCAAGAAATCTGTTAAGCACATCAACAACAATTGATTCAAAAACCATTGTGGTATCTTTTTAAATATTAGTTGTATTAAACATTATTTTGAATGTATATTTTGAAAACTTATGTCACTGAGAGAGTAAAACATTATTTAAAAACTGTAGAAAAAATTATTATGTACGAATATTTTATTTAATGTTGATTTTAAACAAATATCCACTGGAAAATATTATATTCCGCAGTTCGCACAACACATTGATTTTAAAATAAAATTTACTTTGAGCTAAAGCAATTTAAAGGATATAGTGATTGCTCAATGTATCGATATCATTCACATATTGAATCGGTTTTGATGTTGATATATCGATTACTCTAGTTTTTTGCTTTTTACTGCCGTGCTAAGCGCAAAAGCGGTATCTCAAAAAAATTGGTTTTTGAGATTTTTATGCCATCGGAAAGCTATGATAAGTACGCATCCAATGATCTAAATCTTGTTTATTTAGTATAAAAAACCCTTAAGAAAGTTTTTTGTATCTCATTTTCACCTTAGATTACTAAGGATATTAACAGTATGCCAATATTACTTAGGCAACTAGCCGTATATTCGAACAAAAGCCCAAATTTCGCTCCCACCGAAGAAAAACAATTGTATCAGAAATCTAGAATAATATAGGTACCTAAAAATATGTTGTCCCTGTGCGATTTTTTTCATTTATCATACGTCAAAGTAAGGAAAATACTCTCTGCCTTAAGTATAAACCATAGAACACGTGTCTTTTTAGTTATTTTTAATGTGATCTCGAATTTGAATAATAAAAGACTCTATTGGTGTACTTTGATTTTTTTCAAAATAATATATATTTTATTCAACTGCAAATTTGCAACTTTTTCCATATAAACATGTATGGGCAAAGCTAACCAAATAGCCATATCTCAAATCTAAACTTCATAATTACTCAGCGTTATAGCAGTATCTCATAATTTAGGTATATCCACGTATATTTTTCATATTTGAACTGTTGAGATAGAAAATATATCTTATATATTACATGAATTCCATTTAAAAACGAAAAACAACTATTTCCTCTCCAAATCATCCTTTCTCCTTCTCCAAAGTTCAAAAGATCAGAAGATCAGCCTTCTCCAAAGTTCCCCCCGCAGTATTCTTCTGGACAATGACGGTCTCTCAAAAGAAGACTACGGCCTCCCACGCCAATTTCCTGCGTAGCTTCGCCAATACGACTGCCCGCAGGGAGAAATTTCACCCGATTTCCTGGACCAAGACCTGCCCCTCCGTGGTCCACATGGAACACGCCTACAGCGTGCCCGTGCCATCGCCTCGCATCTGATCTTACACAGGTGCTCTTCAAAGCAACCGTGACCGATCAGCATCTGTGTATGTCGAAAGGTGACTCTTCAAAGGCCGGCAGGATGGCACTCACGACGCAACGTTTTTAGTTTTTGATCAAAATATATATTTTTGTTAGTTTAGTGAATATATCGATAAAAATAATCGATTTTTTTTGTATAACAGCACGACCCTAAGACTACTACGTTATGTCAAAAATTGGACAACAGATAAGATAAGAACACGAAAAGCAATTTCAAAAGACTGAACCAAAAAGAACCCAAAAAACCGATAGATATCTAATAAATAGATATCTAATGTTAGATAATGTTTTGTAAAAAAATGTAGATTGATGATAAAATAAAAAAAAAATTAAAAATTTAATCAACTTAATTGTGATCTTAGAAATTTACAAATACCGACCTCAAAGTTTTATTTCATATTTTGTAGTAAATTTCCTTTTTTTAAGTCGATTTAATTTTTTAAATTATTTTAGTCCGTAATTTTTAGTTTTTAGCTATAATATCTAATATCTACCGTGTCACAAAAAAATTCTCAAGGTTTTGATTCTCACTGCAGATAAGCTAGGCCGTTACACACGCGTTCTATTCCATAACTCAAAAACTACTGAATTGATTTTGATGAAACTTGTACCATACTATAAGTTGAAGCAAATGTAAGTCAATAAAAAATAATCAACAAAATCGAATAAATAGCTTAACAATAAGAGATATGAGCGGACAAACATATAAACATAACTACATACCTACACTTTCGAAATTTGGCATACGTGATTAGAAGCTGGACTAGTAACATCGATTTAACATAATCCCCTTCTTTTCAAAGTCAATTAAATATGCAATGTAAATGTAATAGGTACAATTTCCTTTCCGAAATAACATTCATAAGTAACACTCACAGATATTTCGCAAGTCTTAACACATTCAGTGCCCACAACCCACCTGTTAGGTATTTTTGGAATTCATCCGTGAGCCCACAACCCACCTGTTGGGTCGTGGCTATAGGTAGCTCTAGAAAGGTTAACACTATGTCCAAGACCTAACTGTCGGGTAAAATTTTTTTCTATTAAAATTCATACAATGATAAGGTTGCGGATATTTACTATAAGTATTGTTGTTTATGTATTTTTATATATATTATTTTCAATAAGTACCTACCATTTTCAAAAGAATTATTAAATATATTAAAAATCAACCCTTTTATACTGCTTTTATACTGACTGCAAATGTTTCATTGTGCAATATAAAGAAATAATTTTCTCAAAAACATTTAAATAGAAGTTAATTAAATTAGCTATTATATTTAATAAAATTGATCGTAAAAATCTACTAAAGTTCTTTGCTTTAACGTGGCCCGTAATGAGTGAATTCATATGCCTGGTGCTTAAACATAGCGAGAATGTTACCTTGCTTTTGAACTTTTGAACTGAGGACATTTAACGCTCTGCGAATGTATAAATAAGAAATGAAAACAAATTAACACAGATTATAATTTTATTATGACATCTGTTACATAACATTATCATTCATAACTAACACTTGTTATGTTAGAGACCAGAGGAACAATGACTGTAGATAGAGTAATGGCCTTAAAATTGCGCTATTTTTAGTTTCTTTTTTTATGTAGTATTCTGATTAGATTATTTTATAGTGTCTACAATGTTTTATGTACAGACGATTGTTCCCGCAATCTATAAATAATCTACAAACAATTTTGTTTTTCAAGTAGTTTGAGATTGGAATGACTCTAATATAAATGTTAATAGTAGTTTTAATTTTTTTTTTGTTTCGAATATAATAGTTTTATAACTTTAATTGTAACATTACTTCTATTTAATTACATTGTTTTTATCACATTATAGAAAGAGATGCCTAAAATATTTAGCACAAGCATACCACTTTTTCACTTTTATTAAATCACAACAAATTATATGAACCGTTAATCATGCATAACTGTTTATGAACTTTTTATTCCGCCTGTAATACAAATGTTGTTTGAAAAATAACTTCAACACTATGTAAGTTTTCTTCTGGCATTAATGAGATCCGTTCATATGAATATGGTATGCACTTGAATAAATGTGATTTTAAAAGAAATTAAAATTAGAATCTAATTGGCACGTTTTAATTAGTATACTTAAAATTAACTTAAGAGATTCTTAACTTAAAAGCGGCCTACAACAAAACTAAAAACAGAAACGGGAGTAGCAAAAAGAGTAACTATCAACGTTTTTGCTTATTTTAATAACTTTAAAAAATATGTTACTTCAAAAGATGTCAGAAAAATAAAGCGATGTATTTATTTACAAATTATTAAAGCATAAACTATAAGGACACTTTCATCCCAGTCATTGTTGATACACAACAAAGTTTTTCTTACAATATAAATACATTACAGCTTTATATAAAAATATTTTCTAAACTCCATCCGACGATGTCAAGTTTTAGAATGGCATCACAATGAAAACACAACAAAATTACAACTCTTCAAATTTTAAACATATTATGCTCTAACAAAATGATATATATTTATTTATTTAAAACAACAAATAGTTGAAATTATATTGTATCATGAAAAGTTTTGTTATATACACTAAATCCTGCTTCTATAAAACCACATACTCATTAACACCAAATACGACATTCAAGTGAATACCAGTATGTTTCTAAAATTGTTGTTAATTCTAAATGATATAAGTCACCGCGCTCAAACTATAGACAAAATAAAAAAAAAAAAACTTATTAATATGTTGTAGCATAGTGATGTAATATGACAATTTATTTTTTATTGTTACAGTAAATATAACATAAACTGTAACAATAAAATTCAGTTATATATTTTATTTATAGATATATATATCTTCATATTTTTTAGTAATATTAGTATTCAATTTTATGTGGATTAAAGCGAGGAAAAGGTTTGAATCACACTTACTTTAAAACATACATCCAAAAAATAAAACTTGCATTTTATACGCATTATAATACTAGCAACATCTTGTGAAATAACTGCTTAACAACTAAACATTATCCTTACCTAACAAAATAAAAAATGTTATTCAACAAAGAAAATATAAGTACGTTCAAAAATAAATCACACCTTTAATTTAATTTTATGTAAACCCATACAGAAACGAAGAATTGTATTTTTTATACTTCATACATATTAGTGTATCTTACTTATTTTTCATTTTTTCTTCACAATTATAAAGGCAATGATATTATATTGCTGTTACACTTAGACATGTTTTTTATTTTATTTTTAAGATAGTTATGTGGTTTTTTATTAAGATATTATAATAGAATCTTAGAAAGCAACAGTATATCTAATTGTCTACATTTGAACTGGGTTTAGATATAAGATGTTTTAATTACTTTTACTTAAAATTCAAAAAATAAAATTAAATTAATGTACACCATTCGGTAAATCTTTCCCATTTTCAAGAACCGTCTTCTCGTCTATTAATGTAAGAGATGACACATCTTCTAATATGTCGTCGTCTTCATCTGAAAATTAATTATATTGGCTCATTAATCATTATATATACGTTTTTTGTCGTTTCCTACTTTAAGCTAATAAAAATAGTTTTATTCAAATATTTTAAGTCACATGTACCAGCAACACAAAATGTGTATTTTTTTTAAATTATTATAGAAGGCAATTAAAATATTTATTATTGTTACTAGTACCTGAGCTGACATCTGATTGATTTCTTGGACTCAAACGACATCCCTTAGACAAATAACTCTTCAGTTTTCCAAGTGAAGCTAAAATGAGTCTGAAAAAATAAACCAACTTTTAACGACAAGTTAACGACGTCACAGAAAATAAACATTCAAAACATAAAAAAATAACGGTACACAGTCGCCAATAAATGCCATTTTAATCTCTTTTGATTCACGGCGAGTGCAACAAATCACTATATTATCGACCGATAATGTCTACGACACGATAACAATTATGCTGTTAACATATTCAAATGGAACATTACATAGTACGAATGCAGAAAGTAGGTCGTATGGCATAGCGAATGTTTAATATTTCGCTCGTCAACGAGATTCGCTGTTTTTAAAGATGATCTTATGGCTATAATCTCGCAATAAAATGTTCGTGAAGTCGATGCGGTTTGTTAATAATTACGTTTGCCATATTCAAAGTGAAAAAAAAAAATATTTGAAGAAAAAAATCCAGGACAATGGAGACAAAAATTAGTGTATTGCTACTATGTCCTAGAAATAGTAGTGTAACCATTTAAAAAAATACAGGCTGATCGTTAAAAAGCCAGACCGCCCTAAAACCAGGACATTTCCTGGAAAACCAAGTCTGCTGGTAATTGTAGTTTAGCAACCAAGCAATCAATAGGGACAATCAAAAGTTCATAATCAAACTAAGAACAGTGGCCTTGGTAAGCAGCGGTCGAGACAGGTACTCAAGGTGGATTGCATGAACAAGTCTATTATAACTAGTGACTCCCAAATTTAGCAAACGCGCCTATCATGAAGTTATTGCTATGTGTGTGTATATGCTAGTGTATACATAGTTACCCCAGGAACGAAGGGTTGGGCGAGAGCGGTTGCAACAGGTACTCGGGGTTGAATTGCACGGACACATCTATTATTATTAGTGACTTCTAAATGAAGTCTTATGGATTATAGGTTTATAAATGAAAAAGATGGTAGTCATTAATCGTGGGAGGTAGTCATTAGCCATGCACTTGCACGAATGGGTCGGCTTGACCGGAGTGATACCACGGCCTCACAGAAAACCGGCGTAAAATGACGCTTGCGTCGT
>DVVJ01000068.1:0-22259 GCA_018234505.1 Junonia neildi neildi
TAAGTAAACTAAATATAACTAAACATGAAAGGTTCTAGTTAAAATATGTAATTCAACAAAATAAAAAAAAAAGTGTAATTTCTTAGTAGCAATTCATTCCATAAATTCGTAAAGGGTTCATACTTAAAGGCATCAAGCTATAATATCGTATAATAAGTATAAAATAAAAATTAAAATAGAAGGTAAACAGTGAAGGTTTAATTTGCTACGTCATGCTTCATATTTGACATTTCACGCACACTAGCCCACCTGACCGTATAAAAGTTTAGCATATAATTTTATATGAATTAACTTCATTACTATGTATCTAGTCCAGCTAGATTTATCTACAATTTATGTACGTTTTAAAAAAGGTCAGATGTTAATAAATCTTTAAGTTCAGGAGGTCAACTATAAAAGGAAATTTTAGATGCAATTTAATGTAAAATACCGTGTAGTATGTTAAAAATAAGATGTCCTAGATATAACGCTTACATAAGTACAGAACATTATTTAATTAATCTTCGAACTATGCATATTGAAGCCTACCCTGAATTATAATAAATCAACCTATCTCATAGAACTAAAAGAACATCGAAAGGCATTTCAAGACATTTGAAATCTCGAATTTACAAACGATATTCATAAACAGTTCTTAATTAGAACTATATTGAAGGTTTGTAAAGGTTTAAAAGCAGTATTTAACGTTTTAATAATACGTGAAATTCGAGATACATGTCCGTAAGTCAGTTAAGATAAACCCGAGTGTAAAGGACGGCTAATTGTGACTACACGCCGCGTTCTCGACCGATCCGATAAAGGGATACTATTCGAGCTTTATTTTATGCTTTTGTTTGTACAGTCGGCGGAAAAAGTGATTTAGAATTAAAAACTCTTAAGAAAGTACACCAATAGGCATGTGGGATGTAAAATTCTGAGCAATTTGATGTATGTTTTATCTTGTATTTATTTGTGGTTTGAGACTGAGATAAGAAAATACAGTAGGTATATGTAAGTCGACTGAAGTGACCAGATTGCTATGCTTTAAAAAAAGTTAAAATACCTACCCGTAAATAGGGTTGTACACGTTTATGTCACAGGTTTTCCAAGAGAATAATGTGTATGGGTGTTGTTGTTGTCATAAATGTTTAACGGCTCATTCACTGCACTAATCATTATTAAATAGTTTTTATTACATTTTTATGTTTCACATAAAAACAATGATATCTAAATCAACATAAAAAGTTATGACGCATGAATATACTTTAGAGGCATCCTTCCTTTTATGTATTCTACATAAATATACGTATTAAGATTGCAAAAACATTATCTAAGCCAACACGTTACATCACGTTCGTTAAATACATTTCCTCACTCGTGTACGCGACTGTACGGTACACCGTTAGGTACTTAAGGTAACTTATGTTTATTGTTTGTCCGCTTTCTCTATTATTTGATCTTGTATTTTTAGGAAAGATATATGAAGTAATTGATTTTAATGTCTATTAGGATTTAAATATAATAAACCAATCCAATCCAATCGTAACTACGTCTGACTTTATTGACAAGTTTTATAATTTAGTCAAATGTAATAGGTATATGTATATCTTTATAAGTTGTAAATTTGCATTCTGAGTTTATTAATTAGTTTATGGAGTTATAACTAAGAATATATAAATATATATTTTCAGTAGATATCTTGAATAAAAATAAAACCGTAGAAGGTTTTATATAGTTAAAAGCAAATTAAAAACAGTAAGACATTTCAGTGATCGTTATCTTTTTTAAAAAGGTGATCGGGGCGGTGTTAAAAGTTCTGTTTTTATTACACTCGCAACGACCAAACATGCTATTGTTTTAAATTAAACGACGTTTAACTACGGCTTCTATTTCTCTTCTTCGAACCGTAGCTATGACCTATAATTTTCATTACGAGTATACGGGTTACTTAAAAAAAAGCTTAAAAAGGGAGGATCTTTTTAAAGTGTTTTTTTTATTCGAATAGGTTATTGCAGAAATTAACGCGTTTAAACAACCGAATTCTTCAGTTTTTAACGAGCAAAAGGAAGAAACGAAAATGTATAGAAACAATATTATTGGATATACCTACTTATTGTTAGTACGTACGGTAATCGACTTATATGTCACAGCCATGCGACAAAGTAATTTGACTTTGGGCGTTCATCTAGGATGTATTTAGTTTGGACAAGATTGTATGGTAACTCGGTACATGATATCCGCTCAACTTATTAAATAGAATAGAAAACTTAAAAAAAATATATGTTTAAGGGTTGCCTTACGCCTGATATTTAGAAAATATACAGAGAAAACACTGCCAGAAAGTTTGAAGCCCTATATTTCTAAAGTGAGGGTTTATAAAGAAATGTCTCGGGGCAGCTTCATTTTTAAAACGTCTTTTCAGTGGCAGCCTATTCTATGAAATAAGTAAAGTATGGTATTTTTACAGGAAAATAACGTGATATCGGCAAATCATTTCTTAAAACGTGAGACACTTATATCTAAATTGATTTAAAGATAAGTTACAAAAACATGAAAACGAAGAAGGACGTAAGTAAATTATATCAGAACATTACATTATTCACAAGGAAATTAATTGATAAACTGTGTGTTATTTTTCTAAGTAACTTGATTTTAATGGAGACTCAGCAGACGCTCGTGATTCAAGGATAATTTTTTACACAAGAAACATACGTAAATCTTGTATGTTTACATATGCGCAACTGTATATAAACGTAGATAAAATAATAAACAGAAACAAAATGTTTCATAAAAACTTATCAAATTATACTCGTATATTTACATATATTTTGATTAGTATTATACTTTGATAAAATAATTACCTACGTTAATTCCCGCTCATAAATATGATTAACGTGAGATCTTGATTGAGGGACAAGTATATTATAAATACAGAAATACACATTGTTATCGAGCACGTACGCCGCAGGTGCAAATTACCAATATTCACACAATGTCTTTATCATAAACACTTAATAATTAAAATTTTATAAAAACTTAAAAAACGTACATATTTCGCAGAAAACCATCATTGCATATTATTGTATTATTATGCTTGGCTGCGAACGCACTTAATTATGCCAATGTTACAAATTAATAGTGGCCGCTAACTTATGTACGGTTTACATGACGCTCATAGGCCATAACTTAGCCTTTGCTAACTCATAAATATAAATACAGATAAAAGAGTACATTTTCACTTGTAAATTGCTACCGTGGCTCTAGTCAATGTGAGAGAGGAGAAAAAAAACAGCATTTGAGTTGCAAAACACGGCCTAAAAGAAGCGGGTGGTTCGCCTTGAGTCAGTGTCGCAGCTGCTTGGCGTCTTAAGGGCGGTTTTTGTAACCGCTTTTTGCACTTATTTATCTACCGGTTTTATTGTATGTTACAGGATCGATTGCGGCGATATCTTAGCGTCTACGTTTTATTGTGTCCCACTGACGTGCTCTGGGTCAATGGTAGTATATTTATCTTGGATTCAATTTTTTGCTAGTTTCTTTCGCACGAGGAGTAGGTATCTCGTTCCGTGTATTTTGCTGTTATATTCTTTGGCATCGTGTCTACGATTTTCGATTGGAACTTTAAATTAGTGTAATTTATTTGTCAGTTATCTGTAATAGTAGAATACATAAATTAGTTATAATTTTCGTTTCAATAAGAATAGTTTAAGTATTATCCTATTTTGTATAATATTGTGTTGTTGTAAATAATTATAAACGATTATATTTATTCTTACTACAAATGCCGCGATGTGGTCTGTATCTATAAGTTGTAATGTTTTACAGATACAATTAAATAATAAAATTAATACATTTAAAGATGTGTTCAGCTTCTACCAAAATGATTTCAACACTGTCAACCTCTCGCTAATTAAAATAAGTTTCGACACAGGACAAACTCGCCGCGACGCGCGATAAAAACCATTAATCAGTTTAAAAGCTCCATTCAAGAAGCGAGAAGAATAAATCTAAGCTAGATAAAAACCGCAGGCGATAATTCGCCGCGTAATCGGTTAACAAACAGCGGGCCGGTTAAGGTTAACCGTTCAATTAGCAACACGTAGGCTCGCCGCAAACTGCGCGCAAATCAAACAGCCCAGATAATCGCTTTCGTGAATAGACTCTAATGAATAATAAACTTGTGTCATATACACACATATATTATACGGAACCGAATGAATTACCAATGTGTATATGTAAATCGATCAAAGGTTAAGAAATAACAGCCCAGGTTTGAAAGCTAAAATGTAATGAAAGGAAAAGTATACATTATTTAGATAGTAAAGTTTATAAAATAAACAGCTGACAGATGTAGATGGTGCTATTTTTCAAATCCCTCGAGTATATAACTTTTTCTGGCTAAAAGTATCTTTTTTTTCCTATATTACCTACTCTTATCGTGTTTGACGAAAACGATAATGGTTGAGTGGTAGTAACGCGGAAATGTAACAAACGAACTCGTATTATCGTAATTATAATTTATTAATAAATAATCTTAAGATACATTACTCATTTACATTACGTAAATAAATACGAGTACACTTAGATAGACTGGTCGTGTTAATCGTTTAACCCAACCCAAAGTATGCTGTTAGGTTGACCGCAAACTGCGCAAGAATCAAAACAACCCGCTAAACAACCGTTTACAAAGCCGGCACGAACAAGCTGCGGTATAAATAATAAATCTATCACACATGAATAAAAGCCGCATACATTAATACCGCGTAATCGGTAAGCAAACATCGCCAAGACTAGTTTCAACTAACCGTTCAATTATCGACACGACGCCAGCTATTAAATTGGTAGTCGACTGCACAAAAGTACAGTATCACGGTCTAAGTGACCGCTACTAGTGGTAATTGCAGGGATCTGCTTTGGGGGCCTGTTCGATATTATTCTTATGTTTTATTTTACTATTTTAAAGTTTGAAACGAAATTAAAAAGTTTGATACATGTTCAATTTTACTTTAGCAACAATTTCTTTTGAATAGAAAGTCTTTAATGACTTTCATTTCGAGAAAAATACTCGTACATAGATATAGAAAGGAGACGAGATAATTCATATTATAAATCTTATTTAAAGCTTTCCTTGCATGTATTTATTATGTCGTTTGCGTATCTTTATGTGACGTTAAATAGCAAACGTGAAAGCATTTGGAATAACTATAGAAATTGAAGTTAGTGGTGACATGTTATTTCATTGTTTGGAAAGTTCGAGAAACTTGATCTATCTACAGGCGTCGAACCCGCAGGCGGTCGTGTATGATATAATAAATAGATTCAGCAAACGCCAGATACTCGATTCTCTATTTGAACTAACTTTGTTTTACTCATTAGACGATCGGGAAATTATGAGGACTTTCTATTTTGGTTGGCCAATTATAATAAATGATTATTAAGTAGCTACTGCTTATATTGTCTTTCATATACAAAATAAATACGTTTGAAAAATTTTGATCACAAAATATATATGTAGATATTATTCTATAAAGGTTTTTTTTCTGAAAATAGAACCAAACAAGTTATCTAAGTTTTATAACACACAGACGATTAAGCGCAGTTATCAAACGAATAAGGAAACTATAAACTCAGTTAGACCAGATAGTGAATGAATCGCTAGTAGCGTAACCAATATTTTTCGAGAAAATAACCGGAGTTTAAGTAGTATTTTCGAAACGCAAATTTGTAACGGTAGTTTCTGTGGTAACTTAATGTACGGACCACCGAAGTAGATAATACCGGAACGAATCGTAAAAATCCATTGTATAAGCACTCTCACCTATTATGTAACAAACGCTCCGCTACATTTGAAGCTTTGGAGTTGACATTTCGTAATTCAATTTTATCATT
Organism: Junonia neildi neildi; assembly: GCA_018234505.1. NCBI lineage: Eukaryota > Metazoa > Arthropoda > Insecta > Lepidoptera > Nymphalidae > Junonia > Junonia neildi. Next base: position 5,869 of record DVVJ01000068.1, read on the forward strand.
CGCTGGAAACCGCCCGCCCTCGGATTTCGCGAGTGCGATATCAAATTGGAATACGTAAAAAAACGTTTACACTAATATATTTTCATATACAGAATTTGACTGTATTTGTCACTCTACAGTTGAGTATCGTGGCAGATTAACTTCGTACGCTTCTATTTAATAGCTGGCAGTGCTGGGACATTTATAAGCTGTTGCTTTTTAATTGTAAATCGGATTTAAAATCGATTTGACTCTTGTTGAGATTAGTTAAAATGTCTAGAGAGAAAAACTCGGCTCATAGTTAACAGGCGTAACGAGGATTAAAATGTCATCCAAAGTAACCTATTACGTATCAATTTACGAAATCATTATTTCGTTATCCGGTTTAAAGGTCTTCATTTCATTAGCGGTATTGTCCGGTTTGATGATAATATCTTTTAAATACGGAACATTGAAAATATTATGTACATCTTTTACATCTACATCTCTTAGTTTTTAGTCTTTCTTACATTTACATCTCTTGGTCTTGATGTTAGATCTATATTCTGTGTTGTGAAGCAAAATTAAAAAAATGTCGGAAATTCGTGATCGTCATACATTTGAATCAGTATCTGCGAGTTCCTTCACACTAGCCATTGTCTGACCGTGAAAACAATTGCAATCGGCGGGCGATTGTGATGCGGCGGGAATACAAAGGTGGAAGAAATGATCAATGATGTAATTTGTCTCCCGGCCTATGCTAACGAATGACCGCAAGAATCGCGGCTAATTCACGTAACTTTTAACGATAGCTTCCGCAATCGTAATTATTGCAATCCAATTAATACTGTAATAAATAAATATTTTAGAGTCGTATTTTTTTTAATTTTTATTTCATACTTATATAGTACATAATGTGTAAGTCACTCAATATGTACGTATTATAAGCGAAAAGTTTAAAAACGATTTAAAAGTAATTAGTTAAAAATGTAATACGTACCTAATTAATTTCTTAGAGATTCCTCCTCTAAAAAAGAATGCGATTAGAGAGTTCCATTTAAAAAGCGAACATGCTTAAAATGACGGTAGTTGCTTACGCTGTTTCGGAATGTGTGAATGAAAGAACTTTCTTTTTATCACGAATGTTGAATGAAAATAACAAACCGTTGCTAGGCAACGAATGTAACATGAATACCGCTGTCTAGACTGTCAATTTTTTTATGTCGACGTTTGAAAAAAATGCATACGATATCTGCTGCATTTCATTTGTATTAAAATGATGAAAAATAAGAACACGAATCTATTACACATACCGTTTGCAGACGGTATTTATTGACACTTACAGATGTCATTTTAAGTTTAAATTAAATAAAAGTAAAGAAAATAAAACTACTTGAAGGAAAATTTGCGGTTTGATTTGAAGAAAAAAAAAACATAATTAGCAATTTAATAGAGCATTAATTACGACCGTAGTTTAAGTTATTGATTAGTGTCATTATTTAAATTAATCAATTTAGTAGCAATGATACTCGAAAGGACGTTCAAAGGGGAAAGGAACTGTATTTATATGAACCATATTTAACACTAAACGTACCAAGTAGCGGTCAAATTGACCGTTGTCGAATTACTTACAACTTACACATTTTAAGCGCTGTCATACTATTATTAAACAATGTGACAAATCTTAGATAGTACCTGCATTGTTTACTTTTACCTATATATGATATATTTTAAGAAAATTTTATTATTTGTCGTCCTCCGTGGCGCAACGGTCAACACGCCTGCCTGCGACGTGGAGGCCCGGGTTCGATCCTCGGCCAAGTCATGATGGAAAACGATCTTTTCCTGATTGGCCTGGGTCTTGGATGTGTATCTATATATGTATCTATTATAAAAATATAGTATCGTTGAGGTAGTATCCCATAACACAAGTTTCGAACTTACTTTGGGGCTAGCTCAATCGGTGTGATTTGTCCATATTTATTTATTTATTTATTTTATTACGAAAATATATACTAGAATTGTCGGTAGATTTACTGTTAAGTTATAGCCGGCATTAGCACAAGCGTGAAACAAGTAAAGTGGCATAACCACTTGTTACTCAGTCCCCTTCATCCACGTCTGTCTAAACGCTATTAACGCTGTCAATGTTATTCTTGCCTAATAACTACGTGTCGAACTTTAAGTACTAACAATAATCACACGCGTATCATTAATTAATGACGGGTAAGGACATGTCGAAAATAAGTACGTTTTCTTGTTATAAACCCTAATACGATGTAAATAGTAGTAGTAGTACGATGTAAATAATAATAGAAAGTTTGTTTGTATGAAGGCAGTATTTTTAGATCTGATTTCAAAATATGTATTTTCTTAAGTTACGCTATTTGGAAAAGGACATAAAACTATAATTATGGTATAGGTATAGTACGTTTTGTGAGATATGCATCGGTAATTAAAACACAACAAAGTAAAACGTACGCGAAAAGGCATGGCGAAACTCGTTATTAATATAAAAACTTAATACTTAATCGAATAAAATGAGTATTGAATGAAAAAGCACTATCATGAATTTTCAGTTTTTATATCTTGAGGGATCTTTATGGTCGTTAATCGTATTAAAACGTCTATACAATCTACATAACACGTTTCTACTGAGACGTGTAATTACGTTCAGTTTGTTTCTTGGATAGTCTAACAGTTTTATTGAAACTTAAGATAGGGGTACACTACACCATAATAATAATTAAAAACTGAACTAGACAATTGTTTTATTATTAAGTAGTTGATGCACTTCATTTATAAACAGATTAAACGTAAAACATTTTCCTAAGAACGCTTTTCTGATAGCAACTATTTTAACGGTTTTACAATTGCATGGATAAAAATAACTTACCTATCGGTGTTTTTACTCGTAGATGTATACTTGCCTTATGATAATGAACCATGGATTTATAGTTAGTATTTCATCGGCAACCCCACGCAATATCGATTTATAGTAATTTTTGCCGCCACTAAAATGTTCCTTACAAGGTGTTTAGTCATTAAATGCTTGAAAAGTCAATGAAGCATTCTACAATTTTTATTAGTTGCTTTATGAGGAAAGAAGCTATGCGCAAACAGCATTTATTTTTTATTCCTCGTTCTTATACTTCTGGCAACACAGAATATTATCCACCGTTAAAAGTGTATGCAACGGAACATTTGTATTTACTGTACAGACTAGTTCAGAGCTATAAATTTTAAACGAGAATTGCGCATTAGATCCTGTGGTATTTCGTTTAAACAACAAATTTGTAAAAAGGAACGATAAGAATGTTGGCAAGATTTCTGGTGCAGACATATCAGAAAATAAGATTTTTGATGTTAAAATTTATATTTTAAAAAGTTTTTGATGTTTAATCTTCAGTCTTAACTTTAAATCACATGAATATATTGCTTATATAAATTAAACGTTTTTTATTACCAATTATTAGTTTCTATTAGATTATATTTCCCAATATTGTTTTAGTGTTTGATAAATTCGTATGGTGGAAACATTCCGGGTTTGGTCAAAGTCATTGGCCTCTGAGGTGACGTAATCGAAATAATGATCCTCTTACAGCGCGCTGAATGAGCTGTGATAATGTTATTCATGGAAACGCCCTAATAAGTATTATTTAGACTAAGATAAATATTGTTACCGTCGTTTATTTTTGCATGTTTATTACGTATTACATAATTGTGTGTTTACAAAATTATGTTGGTTTTTGGTTTAATGTTAATTAATTTGAAAGCTAAAGTGTAAACAATTTTTAATGTTTTTATTTTTTTAATATCGATTGTTAATTTTTTTTTGATTTTTCGTAATCACTTTAACAATAATTCATACATTTAATAATAATAAAAAATAGTTTCAAATCTTCATAAATTTTAGGTTTTCTAGTGCCATTTTCAATATATGACAAGATTTCTAATGATAAAAAATGTCTTTTAAGTTAAAAAATTTCGATCATTAGTTTCAGCCAAGAAATAAATTCCAGAATCAGCGAAAACCTATTACTTACAGCAGGCGGCGAAATCGCTTGGCGTGGGTTTATTATGATTGATTAATATGCAAAAAAATATGGTTCTCATGCCAAGTCTACAATAGTTTATAATAATTAATAATGAAAATATTACATGTTCTAGTTATGTATTGCGGTCATTTGTATTTTACAGCAGTTGGCGGTTCTGAATGACGCAATTTCGCGCCATTTTGAATGGAAACCCATGTTTATTTTTTGCATTCGAGAATGCTAGAGTCAAAGATCGTATTTGAGAGGTCGTCGTCCCCAGATTAGTTAGACACGACGAATGTTCACGTTTTTTTTTCATTTCGCGGCTTTTTGCTCGCGTGCGTTACCCTTTCTGTGAAAGGTGGCTGTTTTTACAAAGTGTCTACACATCGTTGTTAATTAACATGGATAGAAATTACACATTAAAAATATAAAATTTATCGCTGAGCATTTCGTTATAAAATTAATTCATGTTGTGTGTACCTACGTTGATAATTAGGTAGCTATTACATAATTTAGTATATAGTAGGTATTAGGTGGATAAGTATGTAAATAACATTTTAATCACATCTATCTATTAATTATATCTCCAATTAATAAAAACTGAGGTAGCATCATCGATATGAATTATATAAATAATACTAACTATATCTAATCCTACATAATCTTAATCTTTCACTTATTAGAAAAAACGATTAAAAGAAAATAAAATCAATTATGCTGAAATTTAAAATTAATAAAACGATAATAGTTCCTATATCAATATAGCGAAGTGAAACGTAAACAAAAAGTCGGAATAATCAACAAATTCAGTTCGCACATGTAAGCTGATAACATAAATCGGCACGGCTCGTAAAAACAACGCGAACGATCGCGTTTCGCGGAAAACGCTAATAAAAGTCGTTCGTTGAAGCGAAACATCTATACTGTATACGTATTCACACTTTGATGTGATCTTGAATAGTTATAATTACTTCTAGATAGATATTTTCCATATCTTTGTCTTGGAACTGCTAATTGGATTATCGACTTTAATAAAATTACGAAAACAAACATTTCGTAATCGTTTTCGGTTTGTCCAATAAAAACGTAAATGTAAGCAGTATTAATTAAATTATCCCACATTACGTTATGTTATTGTGTCATACATTGTGCCTTTGGAATTTATTTTGCTCTAAAAAATAGCTTACTTTGACATTACAATAAAATCGATTCAGCGTGAAATAAGTTACTTTTAAGTAAGAATTAGTAAAAAAAATTTGTGACCTATACCTAAGCTTATACAACGAAAGCGTCTCAACCTTTGCTATTTGTCGAAAATTGTAAGTACAAGAAAAAAAATTTAAAAAAAAATAAAAAAAAAAAAATTGTAAACAAAACCTAAACTAAAAAAACAAAAACGCAAAAACAATTTTTATTAAAAAAAAATTGTAAAAAAAAAAAAAAAAAAAAAAAAAAAAAAAAAAAAAAAAAAGTGACACATACAATACACATACAACATAACAAAAGAAGAAAAGTTCTACCAATTTACTGTATTATATAAGATTTTTCAGTAATATTGTGATAAAATTGGAATTGAAAAAGTGGATGAATGATATTTGAAGTTACCGCGAAGCCTTGTCAAATATTGCATGCATTGTTTGAAATGAAGTAGCCTAAACAAATATGGATTTGCTTTGAATAAGTCAATGAACTGTGCTTTTTATTCATAAATCTGTCTGATATCGGTATTATAATACGAATTTTACTGACAATGAATTGTACTTTATAGTGAAGAATGCAATTTTCGAAAAACAATTAAGTAGGTACTTATTTACATCCAATGGTTTGATAATTCCTAGAAAATAATTGAATAAAATATTTCAATGAACCGATCGTTGAAATATTCAATTAAATAATGAGTTTAACCGAGACCTAAACTCTACCCATCAATTTAGTTTTTAATTGGTAACAATGTAGTTAGAAACAATGTAAGCAACGGATGGATGGCTAATTTCACACGGTAAATGTACACTAAAATGGATGCAATTTAAAGCAGCATTCATAAATAAAACGGATTGGATTGTGCGCACCCTTGTGACCTTGAATTGTCGAGGGTTGGCCCCTACAGGCTACAAGTAGCTCGGACGATATGTACCTATTAAAAACTTGAACAGAAAGAGATACAAATACAAGAGACATTGTAATGTTTTCATCCTCTTCGTACAAGGATGACTGAGCTTTAATGTTAAATGCAATATTTTCAAATAATATCCACAACAATATGTTACTGACTTACTACAGCCCCATTTTTCAGTACACAAGTAATTAAAAGAAACACAGTATCTAAATAAGTGAAGATTTATCTAAGGTTCAGAAGGGCTATTCCGACTAAAAATCGAGACTCCCTCAAGTGAATTTAGTCATTTCGCTCATTCGGTCTGTCGAATTTGAATTGTTAAAAGCTTGCTACAGAGTATCCAATTCATACTCTTTACGCCAAAAATGACAAATACTTTAATACGACTCGGTGCCGCATTATATTGTGTAGCAGTATATGTACAATCGTGTGAGTGAAGTGTAAAAATTTTGCTTGAGTGAGTCTCGATTTTTGGTCGGAATAGCCCTACAGATTTTATACGTAACTTTTAGTATAGAAGAGTCCGCGTAATTTTTTTTATCGTAGTAGGTATAGTATTTTCATTTTAAGTATTTATAGATTTATGTATTAGACACTATATTGTCGAACTACTGACACAAAAATAAACGTCGAGAAAACTAAAGCAGAAATAAAATCAGATATTAATCAGCTCTTGTAAATCAATGGTGCTGTTATGTAAAAGAACTTTTTTTACATTCGAATGAGTTACGTAAGTCGATTTACATATTTTTTTTTGGGATTTCATGATCATTCTATTATTATTTACGTATTTTTTCTACATATTTTAACAAAATAAAAAAATAGTAATTAAACTATAAGTTCTACATTTTAATGTACAGTTAATGTTTTCGATTTGCTATTACCTATTTATTTTTACTAGTTTAAATTAATCAATATAAACATAATAATTATCCTATTAATATCGATGCAAAATTCAGTAGCATATTTTGGTGACAAAAAGGTTAGCATTTATTGTTATGTTAAAATGAATAAAAATGAAAAGAAACCAATTTATTTATAACACATGAGACCGTGTGCGCACGGCAACGTTATCTTTTATGGACTGTTTGTGTGTTTAGGATTTAAATGTATTTTTTATCAGAATAATAAACTCTATATGGTGTCCGTTTTATAAGGACCCATTAAGAGTTTAAGTTAGGTTATTTATAATAAAATGTGAATAATATTTTCAAAATTAAATTCGAGTTTCCGGTATTTTTTTTACTTAATCTCTTGTATTGTCATGATACCAGATATTACCGTATTACGTCTTGATTAAAGTTCAAATAACAAGGAAATAGTTAGAAGTCATTTACGTGAGATTAGTCGTAAGGCAAAACTTACGGATATCAAAAGATCAGCGCTACCGAGATATTATATCTTAGTATTTATTGCTATACACTTATTTTTTTATTGTTTTTTAATTCGAATATCGTAAAGTTATATTGCATGTCGATTGTGTTATGCTTTTTTGTTTTAGCTGAAGTAGCTTCGGAGCGTGATTCATAAAACAATCACGAATCGATTATCACTCAATCGACACTTCGTGTGCCAAGAATCATGGCCTAATTTTCTGAAGTAGAATATCAGACTATATTGATTATTTTTTCGATATTCAGGGTAAATTTCAAGCTTAAATTATCTCATTTATACATCTACATCTTATACCGACTGTCCTCCAATTCAAACAATTCGATAAATCGGTCCATTGTATTCAAATGCTTGCATAAAACGAAATAAAGCTTTCTATTTTCAATTAACTAATTGGGGATATTGAATGGAATGTTTTCAAAAGTATACTATTACACAAATATTTCAAATATGTATCGGAAATTCGACGTTCAGGGATTCATAGAGGTGGTTAAATTAAACGTACGGAAAAGCGCTGGGAATTGTTCGAGTTCACCGTTTATTCGTACCAACCGAGAGCGGAAAAGGAAAAATATTGGCAATACGGAAGCATTTTCGGAGCTATGCGATTGAGCTATGAATAACTCAGTTATGTATGGATTTAGAACTTGATTCAGACGTTCAGGAGTCTTGAAAAGTGTTATCGAAACATCTTTCATGCTCCTCAATCACTTTCTAAATATTACCTCAAATTCATTTCATAATTTTAGATGGAAATAACACGATTCTGATTTAGTTACGTACACAAAGCTTAAATTCGAAATCAATCAATTTTAGGAAAATAAGATGGAACACCTAGCACGTACATAATTTATTATAACGTGATTGATTTTGTTTGCGTTTTTATTTACTTAAAAACAGGCTATACTAAAACAGCCAGTATTAAAGTTTAGCACACGTAAAAAATATTCAGAATACGTACAAACGAATGCAGAACATAGCGTCGGTCAGTCGCGCCTTCACGCAATGAGATCCCGAGGCGCCGGCCTGTCCTACATCGCAAACCAGACGTTTGACTGATCGCCCCACTGAATTATACCTACACATGGAAATAGGACTTGATGTCTTTGTGACCCTTTTATTTACATAGGTCTTCGGTTTGTTCGACCGATTTCATCGAAGGAAATATTTATTGAGACGGTTTTCCGCTTATGTGCTAAATTGTTTTTATTATCTGTGAATTGATTTGTAATGTTTTACAGATATTTAATGAATTCCGCTATCCTTAGAAGCTGTTACGGTCTGGTTATTTTTGTTATACGTTTTGGATCCACAAAATAGCGTAAATTTAGAGCCTCGCGTGTGATTTTACTTACTTTTAATGATTATTATTATATATTAATTTAACAAATCTCTGACAACAGTAATAATAAAGTTATGACATAGATTTATTGAACTTTTATTGGCGCATAAAATGTCGTTACTAATTTGTCACACCAGCGATGTTTTCTTTTATGTCCATAAAAGAGACTATTTCAATCAGGGATCTGGGAGTCCAACTGGTATGGAAGTAGGCTAATATTCACTTCATCCAAGTTGTCAGCATAAACACTATTGTGCTATTTGCACTTCATTATGCGGCAACAGTCGCAGACCGTAGATATACATAGAACTATAACTGAATCAAAATGCCGCACGAAACGGACCTATGAAATGTATGAATTTAAAACGGGTTTTTCGTTTTAATCATGTTCATGCGAGCCCGTTTCCGATTTCATTATATTTAATCCAAGTTTTTCCTTACTACTGCTTATATTATGTTATTAAACATCTGTTTAAATATTATTTACGTGTAAATATTTATGCTAAAACTCAACTGAAAATAATAGCTCTACAGAAACGGTGTTCCGTTATAATTATAGGTTGTTCGGCAATGTTAAAAGTTTATTACGTTACGGTCTACTATACCCGATATTTTGTTTGCATGAGCGTTACGTTAAAGAAATAAGTTTTTTTTTCGATTCTTTGTTTTATAGAAAAACATTTTGATCTAAAGTACTTTCCACTATGCTTAAACTTCGTCCATTGCGGAAACAATAGCGCGTGTCTTACGTGCGTCCGTGCGTTTTACAAAGAAAATATGTATTAAAAAAATTGTGCATTGCCTGCCAAATTAATATTTACACAGAAAAATTACGTTTTGCTTTGATATATTAGCAAATAAAGCCGATTAGTTTAAAACAATGCTCAAATATTCAACCATAATTAATTTAAGGCAATTTTAAACTGTGAATTTGTAAAATATTAAATTAAATTGAGAACTCATAAATAACTTAATAATATGTAAAACTATGGTTTGTACTTAATTTGATAATTTGTCATTGCAAATATCGAATTTATATTACATTTTATTAATAAATTACCGCATAATTCAATAATTGTTATTAAAGCCGATGCCAAGTTATATTAGTATGGTTATTTTAATAAATGAAAAGCCGAGGGCGATACTGAATTAAAAATAAATATCGTGTTTGTTGATATTATTCAAATACCTCGTAATAAAAACTACATAGTCCGGATTACTATAATATATGGCGTTATAATGGGCATTAATTGCTTGTAACATTATAAGTACCTACTTAAAGTTCGAGTTCAAGCGCTAAACGTTATAATTACACCGAAATACGGTTGTAAAGTTTTAAAGGCTGACCATAATTTTTAAAAGTAATTACCGAGTAAGCAAATTTACTTATCACATTGTAGTCGGAACTATTATATTGTTTTATGCTTTTCACGGTCACGGCCGTTTGCACAAGTAAATACCAGAAGTAAAACAAATAATGAAGTCGTTATTGCAATTTTATCACAATCATTTTTATCGTGGACTCTTAAGCATACAGAAATGTTTTGAAGAATTAAGTTCTTTTTAAAATCTTGGGAAATAACTTACAATAAAATTGTAGGTATATTGTTTTATTCACACGTTTTTATTTTATTTAAACTTTATATTAAACTATCGCAAGGGCATCTCTATAAAATTCTAACACTGGTTGACTGTCTACAGCTCAAGTGTAAAGACAGATTAGGAGAATGTATTACCCGAAAATTATGGTAGTGTATATCGTCGGTAACAAGTACTATAGCAAAGAGTGTGTATGTACCTTAGATTATTAGATAATTTAAGGAGGATAAATAGGGACGCAAATTTACTAGAGTTTTCCCGTAGATTACAGGGAACGCTAAACATAAATGACATACATAGTATGAAAAGATAGTATATAAAGATAGAAGTTATTATAATACAAAGCAGTTTCGTTGGTTAGTCCACGGGCTTTAGGCACGAGGTGCTCCAGTTTGAGCCTATCTGTGTTAAGAGGACACCACGGCCAGCGACCGCTGTCAAAATTATACCTTATTTCTAACTAACCCGAACTATTAACAGAAAATTGCGTTTTCAACACATATATCTTAAGTGGTTTTGATATTTTATAATCTTATATGGCGTCTCAAATAAAGTTGAAATTAATATTTCATGCGCTACGATTTAATAGGTAACCTATACTTGAGTAATACAACCAACTTGTTATTTTGATTTAATAATGCACAAACCTTAAATATATTTGCTAAGATGATTTATTGGATAAAACCAGTTGATTTATACTGAATATTGATCAGATTTTATGATTTATATTTATTAACAATCAACTTCGTAGTACGTGACTACAGAAATTATAGTCGAAAACCGGAAAAGATTTGTAAGAGAGGCAAGCTACAGCGTGACGATATAATCTCTAAATCCACAAAATGAGATGTTTCTTAAAGTTCTTCGGTTCATGACAGAACGTTTACGCGATGTCATTGGTAAGGTATATTCAAAATGATGGCTATTTTATTAAGACACATCAATTTATAATAGTCATTATAGTTTGTTATATATTTTTTGCTTTATTTTTATGAATGTTTCTTGCATATGAAAATAAGCAAAGGACTATCGGTAGAAGTATCGGCATTCTAACACGAAATTTTTACGATTCTGCTCATGTAATGCGATAAAATACTAACTGTAGTTATATACAGAATTTCGTAGTTGAAATTTTTATGATGAAGTGTCGCTCGTTTTTCTAGGATTGAGGCTTTTCATTCCTTATTTGTCTGATCTTTACTACTTGAAGTTTAAATTAACATAATTGTTATAACCTACAAGATAATATAATTACCATCCTTATTTACCTGATCGAAACGTTAGCAATGCTGCTGTACATGGGTATAGTATTGTACTTTATTACTTTTATGAGAAATTAAATCATTTACTTTACCAAGTGTGCCGCCTTGAGCTAGATTCCTATATTTTCCATAATGTACGATGCATTAATAATAATACGTTACGGAGATCAGACACGAAAAACATATTTTATTAAACGTTTTTATATCGATTCCAATTAGTTCTGACTTTCGAATTTGACATAACTGAACGTCATACCTCATACGTCAAATTCGTCCAAAGATGACTATAAAAAGTATTATGAATTCCGAGTCCGCGTCGAAGTGCCAAATCCCTGACGAGCCACGAATTTTAAACAACGGCGAGTTATTGATAGGTGTCGCCGAGTCGTATCTCATTGAAGTAATGTTAACATCGTCCGAGCAAGGACACTCCGAATTATCATTTAGGGAACCGTCGGGACTCATGTCGTCACGTGTCAAGGTACGATTGATTTTACCGCTAAATATAGTCTGACATTTACTTGTGACAGAGGTTACATCGTACCTTTGAGATGTTTCTGTTGCTTGACCTTTATTTACTCTACTAAACAGGGAATGTTAACGTCTGCGGTGCGTTTTTGTAACCGCAATAAAAAGTTAATTGGTGTTACCTTACATCGTAGTTAAAACGAGTTTGAATATATTAGCAGTGATATTAGGTGTTCTTTCCAACGTTTCACGGCAATAAATACCGCGATGGAGTGTAACAGTTAATCAAGATGACCCGCGATGAATATTCACATGATTTTTATGTCTCTATTTGAATATTAAGATAAGAGTTCTTGTGGACCTCTAATTATAAATTTATTAATTAGCAATGAGATGTTGCAATACACACTACTTTCAAATATAAAAATGAGTTTATTTATGACAGGCGATAAGTTTTTTCAATGACCTTTTTATTTGGTGATAACAAAACGTCATAGATTCTATCTTCTATCTAGATTTCATCTATGTTACAGATAATATTAAGTATCTCAAGTTGAATATTTGTTTTCGTTTTTAATCGAACTTATCTCAGTATCTTATAGGAATCTGCACCTTATTTTATTGCAAAAGGGTTGTCGCTTCCTTGTGGTTACTTGAAATAAAATAAAAGGATGACAATTTATCTTCATCTTATTTATATTCTAGATTAAGGTTTATCATGATAGAAAACAAATAAACCACGTTCTTACCGTTCGTTTACCCGCTAACTTGTACAAGTAGAGCGTATTATAGTTTTATGCTGTAATCAGTTTCGAGGTTAAATGAGATTAGGTCTTTGCCCTGAAGCCTCCCTCTATCCACTACGTTACGTAAGGGATCTTTAAAAAACCTTTTTTAAGTTAAGAAGTAATTGTACAGTGTGAATTAGATTGTTTGTTTTATGAATTCAGTTGATTGGTAAGTAAATTAAAATTAATTACAAACCAGAATACTAAGTATTGTTGTCGCTGTATAGCTTTTCAACGAGGCTTTAAAATATCTCGATCTTGTATTATTTTAGGAGTTTAATTAACTTTATTTTATTTCTTCATCGTTATTTATTTGTTTAGTTACTTAGAAAATTATATAAAATTTTAAGTTTTCGACTTTCTGCCACTTGTAACTTTATAATAGTCTAATTATTATAGTAGCGAGTGTTATAGAGCAGAGGTGTTTGTTTAAAGGGTATTAAATTCAGACACTTTTACAGATTAAATCCAAAATTGTTTTTTTATGTTGATTATCTTATCTATTTAGGAAGGTTGCAATATATTATAAAGTTATGTCGCTAAAATACAAGTGTTAACGTAAATCAAGTTGTAGATAAGAATCAAAATTGAACGCGCGTAGAACCGCGAAACACTACTAGATGTAAATAAACATAAAGACAATTTAATGGAGTGTTCCAGAAGACGCTTGCTCGTTCATAAAACCCTAAGTTATTACTTATTAGAGTACCCATATACGAGTAAAGGTTATACTCCCAAGAGGAAAAACACAAACATTTTTTCATGAGGACAATAACTACGTTAGGGTGGTGTCGAATGTGGGTCCCACCAATTTAGTGTAACTAATTGTAGATAGCCCCCTTTGGCACAATAAAACGTATGTTTACAGCCAGCCGGTGAGAGTTAACACGTTGTAAACCGGCGCCCTTTGATTTATAAGTTTATTATTAACAAGCCGTTACTGCGGTTTTAAGCTTTGTTGTGTTTAACTTACTGAAAACTTAGCGTTCGTTTAACCGTGTTTATCGTATTTGAATGTTTATTAAAACCGTTCGTGGGGTTTATTTTAGTTGGAATATATTTAAATGTTTGAGTGATTATTTAATCAGAGATCGTAAAATTTTATCATTTAGATTAATTAAGTATTAAGCTACGAAGCGGCTATTAAACGCAATAGTAAGTACCTTAATGACTATATAACTGTTTTACTGTTTTCACAATTTCAAACAATTTTCACTCATATTTATGAAAATGTGACGTGACGCAAAAAATTTAAAATAAAACTTATGTTTATATTTTGCAAACGGTATATAGAAAAAACATGTATCAACACAAGCAGTAACGAGTATGAGTATCTTCGTGTACCTAATGAGTATTTTCTTACAATAATGCCGCGAGTATCACCGATGACTGAGCCGGGATTATTTGTAACATCTATTATTAGTTGCGGCGCCAAAAATAACGCGTCCTCTAAAACAGTAACAGTTTACAACCGTTATTAATTTGTACAAACATTTCATAAAGCGGTTTCCTTGGGCCGTTAAACGATTAACGAACGAATTCTAAGCAAAGTAAGCAATTTATTATAGCTTTTGAAGTATTAATTTCATTTTTAAGTGCTTGAATATTGAAATGTAGTTACATGGAAGAATTGATTTAATGACAAATTTTATGCAATCTGAATTCGATATGTATAGTTTTCGTTGATTTATGTTGGTATATAATATTTATATTGACTTAGACACGCCTGTCATGTTTGCTGCATTAGATTTATTCGAATTATGTTGAATTAATATAATAATTAAGGCTAATTAATTCAATTCGCTTTATTAACATAGTATTCTAAACGGTACATTGACGATGCTAATTTATCCAGCTTTACCTATTGAAACGGGTTTGACGTGTTCTTGTAATTAAAATGAATAGAGTATTTTTCTTCTATTTATAAATCGTTAATTTTTTTTTAAATAAAATTATGGTAACACTGACAGATGGTATTCAACTACATTTTTGACTTGACGAAAATATGCTATCCCGCTATTTAGACATATGTATATATATTTTTAAATGTAATTAATTTAAAATATCTATAAATTTCACAAATTAAAAATATAGTTATAGGTACATACGTAATTTAAAATTATAGAAGCTTTGACTTACTTGCATAAAGTTTTTTCCAAGACATAATTGAGGCTGATATCCTAATCCCAAAAGACTATGCTTTTGACAGGTGTCAGGAATCACATTGATGAAAAAAAAACACAGAGCGCGAGGTGGACAAGAAGAAGGCGGTAATGTATGTAAGTAACAAATGAATATCATCAAAAAATTACTGCGCATATCACGGTATCGCGGCAATGATAAACACGAGGTCGCTACAGCTTTTCGCGAGGTCTCAAGGCAACCTTCGCAAAAATTAGCGCGATTTACATAACCTACCGTATTTATTTTTTACATATACTTATATACGATATTGATAATACGCGCAGAGATAACAGTGAGATCACTGAAACGAATGAGGAAGCTCCTTACCGAATTACGACCTTGCGACTAGCTTGTTTACACATTGTGCACAATCTGCGTTGGAGACAATCGAATGTAAACACGATTATTTTTCAAGCATACATAGATATAACCTTAATTACAATAATGAGGTATTGACATTGGTCCCATTTATTTTGACCTAAAATCTGTAACACAATAAAACAGTTTACATACGACCTAAATTTAAACGAGGTCAATTTTTATGAGTAAATCTATCCGATAAGATAGTTACTGTATATTTAAATAGGTATATTTTATTTCGGAGTGATCGATTATATAAAATTGGTTGCTTAAAATATAAATAACTATATTAGCATAATTTATCTATGCATAATTTTAATTAAAAAAATAAGATATCAATCCCCAAATGTATTGCAAAAAAGTCTTTAAAATTTGATTAAATATGTATGTTTTTTTCACATACTCTATAATTTATTAGAAATAATTTTATACATTACAATATTTATCAAATTATCGTAAATTATAACTAATGAAGTATGTTTGTATGCCTATAATCGACGTGTGAATTATTGACGTAGGTACTTCATCGAACCGAGAAAACAAAACGACCATCGAAATGATCAAAGAAAATGGAACACGTATTACTCATTCGCGTTGAAAACAAAAAGGACGTGGGCGGCAATTAGCCGGGCAGGGAATAGAGATAGCTTCCCTACAGCTAATTATACCGACAATCAATCGAGAGTGCCGTACGACACAAATAGAGCGCTTGAGATAATAGATTAAGCCAGCTAGTCGACGGGGTACCGACGCGAGCTTATATTTATGGACGCCATGCGGGCCGCACGATTACATTGCTACTTATTTTATTTGACGAGGCGGCTGCTCATCTCGTCCCACCGAATATCTATTTCGATTTATAACTGAAAGTACACTTTATCG
>DVVJ01000069.1:0-22256 GCA_018234505.1 Junonia neildi neildi
AAAAAATGTTAAGATACAAATTATGAATATTATATCACCTATAGTCATAGGACTATAGGCCTATTAGCACCTTCCAGCATATATATAAAAAATCGTAATAAGTTGCTTTTGAATTTTTGAACGGTCTTTAAATGTGATGATTATGTAACTTAAAAACAATAGACTTAAAACTTAAAAGTAAAAATATCCTCGGCAAACACGGAATATAATTAAGATAGACGAATTAAAATTAGCTTGAATTAACTTGAAAAAACCAAAATTACCGAGCACGATAGTGTTAATTAGTATAAATAGTGTTTAATATAATCATTTCTACCTATAGCCTATTAATAGGACGACGATATAAATAATTATGTTTCTACATTATTGAACAGTAAAAATCCGACCAAAAATCGAGACTCACTCAAGTGAATTTAGTCATTTCGCTCATTCGGTCTGTCAAATTTGGATTGGTTAAAACTTGCTACAGAATATCAAATTCATACATTTTACGTCAAAAATGACAAATACTTAAGTACGACTCGGTGCCGCATCATATTGCGTGCATGTACAATCGTGTGATTGAAGTGTAAAAAATCCGCTTGAGTGTCTCGATTTTTGGTCGGAATAGCCCTACAGTTATTGAATAATCCTGTTATTATCCTTTATACGCCGAGTCGTTTGGAAAGCTCGGTGAAATGTGTTTTAGCGTACACTTTATCCAAGTGTAAGCTAAACGGGTCGGACCACTTTCACTGTCTTGAAATGTCGACTTTTAGCCAACAAATTCAATTATTTATCAACCGATCCTTGCGTTTCTATTTGTAAAACATAACGTACCTACTAAGTAGAAAAGTCATTTGAAATTTTTTGTATCATACTTATTTTCGATCAGATCAGAACTAAAAATAGTTCGTACCTATTATATGAAGAAAATAATATAATTATAACAGGTTCACAGTCCAGACCATATGCGGTCTGTGGACCTGTGAAGAAAGCCTTCAGGAGTCCACAGACCATAAGTTCTGTGTACGGCGAAACAAATGTAAAGTTTTTAAAAAATTTGGACGTAGTTACGACTTGACAAAACATATCCTAGAGCACGCAAAAAGTTTTTGGAACATGAAAAAAAAAAACGTACAATTAAAAAAAAAATTTTTTAAATGGACGTGTGGGGTTGGATCTTCTCTGAAGCTTGGACTGTGAACCTGATAACACTGGGGGATCCGACAGACGTTGTCTTGTTCAGTGAAAGTGTCACCTACCGAGCCGAATTGTATTTTCAGAACATTAAAAAAAGTCATCTAAATTGGTTCAGTCGCTTAGGGAGTTGGGTGACAAACATAGGCCATATAAAGTATGTATTTATGATACAGAAGGAAAGTATTATTTACCAATAAAAATCATGGTACTAGTAGATATGCAGAGAAACTCACGTGAGCTCTATCACCTTATAATATTTACTAAAATCACAAATTGTATTGTTCATAAATCTATTTTAATATCCTATTATCATTGACGGCTATATTGTTCTAGCTCATTTCATTTGAATAATTAGATTTGGCATGGCCTATATTTTGCGATAATAAAGTACACGTAATTGTTACTTGTACTTTTAGTACCTTGATATCGTTGATAGATGAACATTGATTTAGTGTTTTACGAATTCATTTTTATCTTATTGCGTCATTACTCTATAGATATTAAATCCATATCTGATATCTGGTAAATTCTTTGATGTCTGCCTCATGCTCTTGAAAAATCTAAAAATATAAAGAATTTACGAAAATTCTGTGAAAGGTTGTTTTTGATATAAGTAAGCAGACAAACTAGCGTGTAATTTTATAAGATAATAATAAAGTTTATAGGTATACGAAATAATAATAAAGTTTATATAAACTTATCTTATGTGGGAATTTTTTAAGGTAGGTAGTTCGTAATGTTTCACATTATAATTATTAGGACACATTTTCCTCAATTGTTTATTTTTCTTTTGAATGATAACTGCATTGAAATGGTAGCTTTTAGCCTTTTTGGTTTTTATGTATGTGTCCGCTGTAGCAATTAAAATGTTTTTATCCAATTGTTTTAGACGTTTTAATTGTTCCAACATCCAAACCTTAAAATAAACATAAATAAAAATAGAATTCGCGTCACGGCCTAAAACAGTAGAAATATTTACCTACTTTAAGAGTGGAATTATTTGTTTTAAATATAATTATTTGCTACTAAAGATATTCGGTTCGATATTGTATCAAATTCCACTCATTAGTATTACTCATGAACACGTGTTGCTCAAACGCCGTCCGACCACGTGGTCGTCGTATTTTGTTTTGTATCGAACTTCGTTTTGCTTATAAGTGACGTTTATCAGCCGCCTTGTCACGGCCAAACATTTGCGTATTTTGCGCAATATTAACATTCAAATGGTTAAATATTATTTTTTAATACGTCGTAACACTGCGTTTCATTTATAAATGATTTTATTAGAAAGGATATTGAATCGCTAATGTGTTACATTAATACGGTAAAATAAATGTCAATGACCGGATAGAGCGTTGACTGGATTTATTTGTTGACCAACAAGGGACACATTTAAAATAATTATTTTTGATTTAATTATAAGAAGAATAAAATATTTCTCATAGTTATTAATAAATCTTATTAATTGTTGTATAGTTCTTTTTATTTTTAATAAATTGATTGATAACAATAAGTAACTGTGCTGCCATCTATCGAAGACTCTGAGAACGCGTTAGTCGCAACATAGAATACGTTTGATTATTGCATCGTGACTAAGATGGCGCTGCTAGTTTATTCATAGTAAAATACAAACCATTATAAATGGGGTAGTAAATCTAATTATCAAATTATTGGAATGAGCATAATAAATAAAGATTTACCGTTTAGAATGCACAAATTATAAAATATATTTTTTTCTTCATAAAAAGTCTAGGAATAATCTAAACCTAATTAATTACAATAGTATATTTCTTTTATTTGACTTTTTTAATTGAAATTTGGACACTTACGTAAAATTATAAATGAAATTAAAATACTTCTTTGGACAAAAAAAAAACGACGATTACCGTCAAGGGCGCGTAAGAATCAGGAAAAGAGTTACCGTCGAGGTCTTTTTGTCCAAACAGACGCAGCGTCACCCTGCACGGAAGATGCGATTACAGCAACCTCGATTATCGTCTCGTTTCTAGAATATTCTCTTTTAATATCGGGCCTTTGTGTCACACGTCACTTAGGTGTCACGGGCATTCACGTTGATACTATAGATTTTAATGAGGTTCTGACTCTATCGTCTCGCTATTGATGAAAAATATCTAAAATACAAAATGCTACATCTAAATCTGACTTCTAACGTAATTACAGTATTCATTTGCAAATAAAAATTCTATAGTAGTCTTTTCAAATATAACTCAGAAGGCTGTAAAAAAACTGAAGTGTTATTTCTAGAGCCATTATAAAATCACGTCATAATAAAAAAATAATTAACTAGTAAATTAGGCTGTTCTAGAAATCGAATTATATTATTTTTGTATTAGCAAAATAATTAACATAATTACTTCTAGTCATAAAATAATCAGTATAAAACTCTAACACGGGCATTAAAACATTTCTCGGTCGAAAAGTTTGAAAGTCAACAAAACTTATATTTGTTTACATTACATACATACAAAAATAAACAACAAACACGTCGTTGAATTTACTTTTACAATATTGAATAGAAAATAAAAAATATATATTTATAAAAGGTTTTTCGACTATAATTTAAGTGTGTTATTTTAGAGACTTTCTAAAATTACCTCACAATAAAAAAAATGTCAAGTAATAAATTAAACTATTCTATAAATCGGATTATAATATTCTTTTTGAATTAAAGTACAATTAACATAATAACGTCAATCAAAAAATAAAAATCTTACACGAGGAATGATCGAATCGATCGGTCGAAAAGTTTGAAGAGTCAACAAATTGATCATATAAAATGTATTTGTTTACATTAGCGATATTGCTACAGATAAACAAAAATAAACAACAGACAAGTCGTTGAATTTACTTTCTACGCCGCCGTCCGCGCCCGCGCCGCCGTGCTGTAATGTTACTTTCACATTGTGAAATATTCCATAACGAGATGCGATTTAAATAATAATAAAAATATTCTCGCCAAATGGGCTCGTACAATTGTTACGTAATAATGTCTTTCCAAAATTATATTGTTTTGAAAATATCTTGGAAGATTTTATTTTTTTTTATTATTTCTCTTTTCTTTTCTATTTATTGTTATTTTATTTTATAAAGTATTTTGTTTACAACAACTATAACGACTATTTTTTATTTATTAATATTGTTTATATCTTTACGACTGTTTGGACCGTCAAAAATACACATGACAGATGAACTCCTTTTTAATTTTTTACTTTTATACACGCTTATTAACAATGGTGGTGGTGGTTGTTTGTAAATAATATTGTATTAATATTAAACTATATGTAAATAAGTTTCTAATTTATATGTGAAATATGATTAGGCTTGTGTATTCATAGAGCGAGACAAGGTTTCTACCAGTACCAATCAGTTTCTATTATAAAACGGGAGCGTAGGTATAATGACAAAGGATTTGCGACAGTTTAAAAACTCCCTTCACAGTGCTTTCAAGAAAAAATCGTTTAAAAAATCTATTTTACTTCAATGCCATTGTCGAACTAAAAAATAGGCTTTTTGCGGTGTCTACGCGTGACCTTACTTAACTAAATAGAATACGTTCACTGTTTGTTTCATAAATAATCTACTTAAACACTGACCCGTTAAACAATTAATTTATTTAACTTCTTTTATATTTAATTCACTTTATATTTTAAATAAATGGAAACGATTTATTTGCGCGTGCAACTGATTTAAATGTAATTATTTATAACTTAATTTATACATAAAACATGATATCGTAAAAATAGTTATATAAACTCGCACATTTGTAAACAAGTTTAGAAGTTTTAGCAAGATTTCTCTCTGTTCGGAAATTTCCTATTTCGCGCTAACGCTATTTTCAAAATCGGAGATTGTTGCATATTTATTTTCAATATGCCAAATGTATACAATTATATAGCATTTTACTTTTAATGATCAATGCAAAATCAAAAAGGTGCTATCTTAATTTATGAATTGTTAGTCACCTGAAAATATTGACACAGAAGCAGAAAATATTTAAATATAGCCATCATATAACAGTTACAGTTGATACAGTTTTATGCGATACTAATGCAAATAATGAGTTCGCGCTCATTGTCGCGCCGATCTAATTAAACGTTTAAACAAAGCCGCACCGTTATATCCGCGTTATAATATAGCGTCAGTAATTGTTAATCTACCGGAAGCTTAAAACAGTGAAAATCATAACTTTCGACTGTTTGACCCACATATCAAATATTACATTAACTCATAAATATGACAAATTATAAGATTGAGTCATATGCAACATAAGATACGACACGTTAGTCTGTGAACGAAGTGCAAGAATTTGCATAATTTATAAACAGAGCATTGTTAAAATAAACCCACTTTCTCGAGTAATGTTTTTAATTTTACGAAATTAAATACGTTTCGTGGATTTTTTTACTAAGTGATTACAATGAAATAAGAATGAGACGCGCAAAACGGTAAAACATGACGAATTTTAACGTTTCCAATTGCGAAATTAATTTCGGTAAATATTCGGCTTTATGTAATTCAATTGAATTTGTTCTTCTTTTACAAGCTCTATTTAAGTGAATTTATAACTATTGATGCGTATATTTGATAAAATTTTTAAACTCTGTTGTATACTTCTGTAACGAAATTAAATAATTATAATAAAAGCCAGAGCATATCGTTTATATGCAAAGGCACTCAGAAGTGCCTTTGCATATGAACGATATTTAAAATATTATAATTAATAATAACACAAATATTAATCACTGTTTAATAACCGTGACATATCAGACGGACGCCATATATCACCTTTTTCACTTTAAAGTACGGAACACTAAAAAGATCCGCATCGATAAATCATGTTTGTATCAGTGAACTTAGAAATTATGTATAGAACAAGTATAGAACCATAGGTATTAAATGTCTTTTACCTAGTACTATCGCAATTCAAATACCAATCAATCTCAGTATAGGAACTCCTTTTATTTTATCATAGAAATATAAAGCGAAGGAACTCATAGAAAATGAGATAATAAATTATTTGTATTATAATTATATCGAGGAAACCTTTGATATCCATACAGTAAATATAAACACAATCTAAAGATCTTAGATATTAAACCTGTCAATATGCTTCTCAGTTTGGTTCCAAGAGCGAATGATTTAGTATGAGTAAAGTTCGCGGAATCCCAGGTTTACTCTGAAATAGTTAAAATAGTAATAAGTAATAAACGCGTAACAATATTTGATACAGTCTGATAATTACAACATGCAAACGTTTTTGTATGTTTATATGTGGACGGCCGAACGATAATCGTAATAGCTTACACGTTTATGTTACGTTTACGAAGTTTGTTACTCAGTTTTTACTACAAACGAATCTGGGACAAGCTCGTTACGAATGATAAAACAGACTTACATAGTCATATTCCGACAAATTTTTCTAAACAGTATCGCTCTGGAATTTCTGAGTTCGCATTTCGTTCCTTGGCTCTACATTGCAACTATCCGCATTTTGTGTCAATAATACGAAACTGTATTGGCACGAATGTGATTGCTACACACATTAAAAGAGAATTTATGTAGTTGAACTGCAGGTTTTCCTGCAAGACCTTCAGCCTTTTACATGAATGACTATTGCTTAACGTACATACAAACACCGCAACCCAGTGTTTCCGATTAGAAACCAGCGACTTAAGCGGTTAAGCAACAGCGGCGTTTGACGTCGCCTTCTATTCATACACAAGCCATTCTTACGATACGTAACTAACTACACGTACATATTGTTCAGCGACAAACAGTTCAAGGCTTGCAAAATATGTTAATTCACAACCAAACAATGAGCTTTAACGACAAATTGTTATTAAACTTACTATGGAAAATTTAAATCTTTGACTGCGCTTCTTATTTTTAAATGATACCTAATTGTTTTGTTTGTGCACACTTGAAATGTATATTTGACAATGATAACGGTAATCTCCATTTCTTATGCTGATACAATTACAAGCTATATTTCTGATGCAATTCCTCGTATTTTCCGTATAAAGATGACGTAACTCGGTTTTATCTCGTGTGTCGGTTTTATGTCGTGGTTTCCAAGCTACTAGTCATCCTCATGTTTTCTTAAAGTACTTTACCGTCCCTGTGAATATTTTGCATCAAAACTATGTATTGTTCATTTTGCCTGAAACATATTAGTCATATTAAATACTATCATTTTTGGTTGCTTCTTTGTGAATAAAAGACTCTGTAAAAGTATATTAATAGAGATCTCGTGGGTGGTATTGAACTCGTCAATGAATTAGTTCACAACAATTTACATACTACATATAACGACCATATTGTGAGCCAGTGACAGGGCCAATGACCGACTGCTAGCGTTAAATGGTTACTTCAGTAGTAGCCTGTTAAAATCAGTGTTCGTAGGTACACACAGATACACATGTGTTCCGTTATTTCAAGAGAGAGATAATAACACCATACTTTTACAATTATACGTATAATACAATATACAAGCGTACGTGTCACACGGTGTTTAATAAAATTCGCAGAATATCAGAGGAAGTTTCGTTTCGTATTCAAGGAAAATGTTGATAAGATCAACTTATATCATAGACACGGCGATCATTCAGACTGCAGGAAATTTCCTTTTTTTTACGATCGTAGATAACATTAAAATTTTAGTCCCACTATTCACTCACATTAAATCGAACTCACAGTCTCAAAAATACGAGTAGTGTATGAGCGACTTATTGTTTTGAATTAAGATCGCATTTTCACTAAACATTTTTATTATTTAAAAATAGTTACAAATAAACATTGCGCCCAGATGGCATATAGTATGCGTTTGTTTTGTACGATTAATGTGATCTTATAAACAACGTTACGTCTAGAGATGCAATGACGTCCTCGCGACTTGGCAGTTGGCACGCTGCCGGGAGCGGGGAATCCGCTTCGATTCCGACAATCCGACGCGTGTCTTTTGCCCCTGCCTTTCATTTTTGCTAATCACTTCTATATTTAAAATCTTTCATAACGTGACATCAGTTTTGGCTAGTTTATCGACTTTCTCGCGAATCATTGCCAGTAACTAAAGTTCTATAGAAAAGTAAGTCACTGTCTAAATATAACAAATGACCGACTATTTTCGCTTACAATATCAGATGATAATCAAAATAGGTAATCTTTTATCAAATAGTAATAATACAATAAAAATAATCATCACAACATTTAACCGTATTATGCTGATAGCTGTGTAAACTACCGGGATGATAATAAAAATCTCAAACTCGTTGAACTCTCGCAATCTTACTCGGCGATAAGAATAAAAATATAAACAGTAAAAGTGGATCTTCTCATCGGTCAAAGTTACGGAGATATGTAGGTAGGAGAATATTTCTTACTGCGTAGTATTTAATAGATAAGCGGTCAATGTAGGCGCCCATATCGCGCATCGCATATGGGCCGCCGTCTGCCACTATGTACCTACTCAGTAAAACGGCGATATTTCATTAACTATGTGACGAGTGTCTCGATCGAAGAATTGTAATTATAATATCGTTTATAAACAAAGAATACAAGTGACTCATGTAGTCATACACGACTACAATCGATTTGTTACAAATTAATAAAAAATATTTCGTGTAAAAATATTTCTACTGAAGCTATGAACATTTGTAATTTTTTTTTGTCATAATAAAATTTTATGCATTCGTAGTTTTTTGTAAGGATTAGTTGTACAAAATACATATATATTTATTTAAAAAAATAATTGAATTATTTTATCAAACGAATATGTAGAGTTTAAATACAATATTAATAAACATACACGCCTATTTAAAGATAAGTATAGTATGATAGTATCTGTATCAAAATGTCACAACTAATCCTAGTGTATTTACAATGCTAGCAAAGACATGACCGACTTTGATTTGATAAGGAAGTCGATCTAACGCTGCGATATAGAGTGTATCGTATTCATTATACCGGCTCTATTGTGTTACCTTATCTGAACAATGTAAATAAATTATGTATGTTACATAAATATAAAACTATAAACTTCTTCAAATCTTCCTCGGATTGACAAAGAACGTTAAGTGTGTATTCGGGTCTCGTAGGCGTCGTAGAGCAGTACAGACATAGAGTACAGTCGCGTGAACGTGCCGCGAAAACGTTATTTTTCCGGTTGTTTTTAACTCGTTTTACCTACTAGGTCGGTCCTACAATTATTACATGTTTAACAGAGAACTACCAGATGCTATCTCATACATACGACTTACCACGTTTTGTAATTAAGAGTATTTGCACAGAGGTTTAACACGGCTTATAAAATTGCGAACAACACTATTAAATTGCTTTGTTTATCAAGATTTTATCGATTCTACGCATCTACGTATGTCTTAAGCAACAAAGCATCAATATCGAGTGGGCGTGCCCATCCGTTATAGAAATAATTCCAATCAATACAATTAAATTTCATTTAAATAATAGTTTCTTAACGTATTTTCCCCGTCATTGACGTTTTATCCAAATAAGGTCTTACAGTTAATTCATTATTTACGAAACCTTTTGGTTTCATTTGCTACAATCCAAAATATTGGTTTGTAATGCCTTTGTTAGTCATTTCACTACTTCGAAATAATGTGGGAGGTTTAATCGCCGTAGCAACGAGTGTGCCTTGACCTACTTGAACTCGCGAAACATGATGCTGGTCAGTTTCGCGACTGGGCCAATGATGTCCAACTTTCACCAAAAATTACCGTAATTATTGAAATAGTACGACTATTCCTTACCGATGACAGCTTAAATCTAGTACAGACGATGTACTCGTATGTATTAATATGTAGTAAGCGCGAAGAAATTAATGTTTTTGAAATATAAATCTAAATTAAGGCACAAGAATAGACATAAAATATTATATTATGATTTATATGTTTCCGATTTCCGCTTTAAATATTGTTTATTTCCAATGTTCCGGTATTAATGTTTGCTAGCCGTGGCCTACTGACCGCGATTGTGGTGAACATCTGAGTAGATTTTTTCTTTTAAGCAGGGAAATGATTTTTAATAAAACTGTTCTTTGTTATATTAAATGCATTGCAAGAAACTGTTAATGACTCATTTACAAATGGTTATTGAGGAAGAAAGTGTTTTTCAATTCTAATGAGCATTTATTAGTCATAGGAATCGGGTCAGATTTGTATTACAATTCATGAACAATTATTCATTCATTGTTCTGTCCTTTATTTGGTGCCATTGATGACCATTATTTATAATAGGTATAGTTTTTGCCGAATCGTTATTTTTTACAATACGTTGTATTCCTAAATATTAATAAGTATAACTACGTACTATGTTATCTATAGCTACGGATTAAAGTAATAAAACGCTTGAAACTATTTTTAAATATTTATTTTTTTCAACAAATTAAGTTGCAATGAATTTACACAAATAAGAAAGAAATGACTTATGTTTCTACAACATTGACTCGTTATTGAATATGTAGAAATTATTTGTTAGATGTTACATTTTATATAATAATTGTTGACGAGGAGCAAAAAATAAACAAATATCTCAATAAAACAACGAACAGTTTTAATCTTTATTTAACATTGTACGAATATCTTCGCCAAATTCTATAAACAAATAATGTTTAAAGATGTGATATTTTGGTTATTAAAACACAATATTTCGCATCGTCTTGGTGTTTAGCTCGCATTCTTTAGCAAATGATGAAGATTCTTCGAAGATTTATGTCGTCTAGGTAGGCGATTGGCCCGACTATGTCGTATAGGATACCGTTCGACTCGATGCGTGCTCTGACATCGATTCGAAGGTTATCGCCGGAGTCACCGACCAGCGCCGCGCCTACACGCGCTTCTGTATACAAACAATCACCTCACACATACACGCGCCGTTGATGAAGCGAATTGGATGCTACGTGCCGACACGGGCCAACTCTCATTGACTGTATCAACGAATACACATTGCGAATCCGATTTAGCGTAGTTCACCCGACAAACACGGTTCACTTGAACACTTTTCTTGCGTATAATCGAATGAAATCCTTGGCCGGCGTACGATGAACTCGAAAAAGGACTCGTGTGGGATCGTACTTTCATATACCCTCGTCGGTATACTGATGGATGTAACGCAAGATAATTAAGTTTTTTAATTACAACTCATATTCGTCATCTAAATATTTTCCTAATTTCGAATTAAATAAATATGTAAAAAACATTTGCCGCACTAAATAACGCTATATTTGTTTTATTAGCAATCGGGAATTTATTATTATTTCTTTTATTTTGCACCATAAAATACTCATTAAAAATATAGGTCGGATTATAGTTAAATCGGGTTCATTCGTTGAATTTCTGTGAGAGACATTAGGTTTTGTTTGTGGATAATTTAATGTAGGTAAATCATGTTAAAATTCATTCAGACTGAACGGCAGATTTTTGGTGACGTCATGCTCAATAAGATGAAATGAGACGTCTTTGTTTCCAAGTGTACGTGCCCAAAACCACGTCATGAGGTTCGATAAATTATCCTTTGTTTATGTAATTAATTGCGTCGTTATATTTGTCATTTTACTTATTTTGACATATTTTCATATTATTTTTTTCCTCTTACCTTAAACAGTCCTTCAGATAATCGATGAAAGTTTTAAATCTTCCATTAAAGTGTTTTTATGTCTCAGGGCAATGTCCGTCCTTTCGTCCAATGTCGGTCTACGTACACGAAAGGAATAGGTATTTATAATATATGCTTAAAATAAATAGGTTTTTTTATTATGTTTTAAGATAAAATTAAATACGTAAACATTACAAAATATTTTTTCTAATCTTACTTAAATATAATTTAACGTTTTGAACTAGTTAATATTATCTAAATGATAATTATTACCAATAAGTGCAAATTATAGGTCGTTAAATAATGACCACATAGTTAATGATGTTTAATGAGCACATTATTAACTACTCTATTTTCTTATAACTAATTTTCGTTTTAAATTAAATAGACAAACATGTTAAATTTCAATAGGTATTTCCATACGACAATATTTTATTTGCTTATTCATCTTATTTTATAACGTCATATGCAAGGCTCTAGGCCAAGGTAAAAACTAACAACATGTAATTGTTCAATATTATTACGTCGTGAATATACAAACAGTATTATTTTATATTAAAATATACGCACAGATGTCATTGCGATGAAGCTTTCAAATCAGCTGATGCACGTAAACAGAGAGATATAATTTAAACATTCTTCCTATCAATAATGGGGAATAATACCGTTTTAAGTTATCACAATAGAGCTAATTGGTTATTCTTATCTTTTCACATAAGTTGTTTTTATTATTGTTTAGAAAAATGAGAATAGGCCGGTCGATTGGCATGTCCCGTTAACGAACGCGCGCTACCTACGTGACGTATAAAGCGTGGGCTGCCCCACCAGCGCGCCATTAGTAAAGCGCCCGCGCGCGCGATTGCACGTATTTACCGATTCCGGCTCCGCGCTCGCTCTCTCGACTCTATGTGTATACAAGCCGATCAAGAAACATGCAATTTTGTACTCATTGGCACGATTGGTTTTATCAAGAGACCAACGCGGCGGTGGATCCTGCCAGCGCTGCAGCACGCCGGCGCAGGCCGCGTGATCGACGCCGCCCCCCGTCCTCGCCGCCGACGCCGTCGACGCCGCAGAGGATCTCCACCGAAGAACTAGTAGAAGCTCTCCGCCCGCATCTGCTCTCGCCGAAGCGGATGTGGGCCCTGGGCTATCCTCTGGAAATAGAGCCCAACTCTTCGAAGGCCGTGGTGTATATCAATCCACCGCCTCGACCTAAGCCTCTACAGTTTACTTCTTTCGATGTCAACGCACCGGAGTTCGTACCCGGTGGCTCCCAAAACGACAGTGGACGTGGATCGTGGGGATCGACCCCTCGATCCGAAAGTGATGAAGAAGCGGATGCAGTGGAACATTTGTGTGTGCGTTGTGATAAAATGTTTCGTATGACCCGCGAAGGTGAATATGTTGTGGAAGAATCTTGTAGCTATCATTGGGGTCGCATCAGTGGTGACTCTAGACATACATGCTGTAACGCGCCGTTAGGTTCTAAGGGCTGCAGCACTTCTCGCTTCCACGTGTGGAGCGGTACTAAGCCCGGCATGAACGGACCCCTGGAAGGATATGTACGCGCTCGGTCACCTCGCGGTGGCGTGTACGCTGTGGATACGGAGATGTGTTATACAACTGCAGGACTCGAATTGGCTAGTATAGCCGTAATAGCAGCCGACGGGCGACTCGTATACAGATCGCTAGTGAAACCTAGTTCACCTGTTGTCGACCACAACACCCGCTTCTCAGGCATCAGGCCGCGCGACTTGGCGCGCGCGACTAAGACGCTTAGAGATGTACAGAATGATATATTAGGATTCGTTGGAAGCGATACGATTTTGGTTGGACATGCATTGGAAAACGACTTAAGAGCATTGAAATTATTGCACAGTGCGGTGGTGGACACTTGCGCACTGTATCCCCATTCACGAGGTTTCCCTTTGAGACGATCCCTACGTGCTCTCTCTGAAGAACTACTCGGCCGCAGCGTACAGCGAAGCAGCTCTGGCCATTCACCGCTGGAGGATGCTCGCGCGGCAATGGATCTGGTTCTCCTCAAAGTCCACGAAGAACGCGCACAACGATCCCGGGGTTCTAATCAGCTTCCAATTTTGCAACCGTACGATCCCTTAATTAGTTCCGCCTAAATTTCGAGTGATAAATGTTATACGATGTTCTATGAAAATACACTGTCAATTTGTTATGTGGACGATTCTCAAGTGATTCTAGCTTATTACGTTGACGGAGCGCGCGTACTGTGTATGTGCCTTCGAATTGCGAAATAGCAATAAACGTAATATTTTTTTTACTATTTTCTGTAGTTTTCTTTACCCCTGAAGTAGTTCATATGGTATTAACTTAGCAAAATCTACCAGAGTTTTGAAATAACATCAGTAAAGAATTCATGTTATTTGTTTACAACGGTAAAATAATAAAGAAAGTATGTCATGATTAATGCAAACCTCATACGAGTTTATGTCTCCGTCATATGATAGAACACTTTCACTGCGCTGGATTTCACTGCTACATAACTAGCGAATGTTAACGTTGGCAGCGCATAGGGTAAGTGGGGTTGATAATAATATTTTACTATACATTTCATGTTTTAAGAGGATTATAGGTTAATATGGGGAAAAATATTTTATTCTGCGAAAAACAACACTGATCAATTAATGTAAATTTTGAATTAGGTTTTAGCAATGATTAAATTATTGCTTACGTGATATTCTAAAGTATTAAGTGATATAATTCGTGCAGTTAGCTCGATGATTAATAAATGTCTGGGTTCAACCTTAGTGTTTAGGAAAATGACATCACACAATACATTTTAAGATTACGTATATAAACAACGTTATCAGTATGTTAGAGAACTCTACATTAATCATATGTTCGATATTTACGTTGCCAAATGACTAAGCGCTCATTTTATTGGAACTGCGTTATTTTTTATATTCTCATCTGAGTCAGCTAAATGCTTTGTGGCTTCTAAGTAGGACGTCTCAGTCGACCGTTCATCCTCGTATAATATTACAAGTAATTTCGTCACATCGCTCAGTTACAGTTTAAATAACCGTGCACATAACGAATCATACAATGTTGGGTTTTAAGGCAAGTCTTGTGTAATTATACAGTATTAACGAACGGCCGTGTACCGAGCGAGCTTATATAATCCGCTTACATAAACTAATGATGAAAAGTAAGTAGATGAGCGGACCTAATGACTTCCACTTATATATTTATCATTATATCGGTCTTATTTTAACTCACAAAAGGGGATTTACTAATGTCCAATTATCAAGGGCAAAGTCATAATAAATTTTTAGAATCAAGCTTTAAATATGAATGGATTTATATCAAAGTAACAACATCTCTGAAAGAGTAACGCCCTCGCGACCGGACGTCTTAAAAAGAGTCTTGTTTACGTTTCTTGTGGCCAAAGTTTGTTTTATCAAATATTTGCTCAATTTTTCACAATACGATTTAGCGCACGGTGTTTTGATGTCTTGTTAATTTTATCTTGGATATTGTTCAGCAATAAAATCATTGAGGGCGCGAATTTATTATATGTGTATTTCCTTGATAGATAGCGAGAAATGGCTTTGCTGAACTAATACGTATAAGCTATCTTGTTCATATTATCTAATCGTCTTGAACTAAATTTAGTTATATAGAATAATAATGATTTCATTGGCTCTTAAGAATTCCCTGAGCTCACACGCTTTTCTGTATATAAACAAGCGATGACTCTGATATCAAATATCGTAATTGTTAGTCATTCATATTTCCACGAAAGAGAATGCTACTACGGTACAGCCGCCACGTC
Organism: Junonia neildi neildi; assembly: GCA_018234505.1. NCBI lineage: Eukaryota > Metazoa > Arthropoda > Insecta > Lepidoptera > Nymphalidae > Junonia > Junonia neildi. The sequence continues at coordinate 15,629 of DVVJ01000069.1, forward strand.
ACCGCTCGCAGCTCGCCGAATGTCCGACACTACAGTAAGTATCAAATGCCTAGGTTACAACTACGACTGGCATCGATATGTTACGCGATACGTTATATTATCACCTGTAACGATACATTATCATTGTCGTATCATTTAATCTTATGGTCAATGTTTGACATAGTCCCTTTTAAATTAAGACGTAGGTACTATACGCACGATTAATTTTGCACGTTAATACATTTAGTAGAGATTTAATTATATACATGATATCATAAATATAAAATGAAATAACAAAGATGATGCCTCAATTTGTAAATAAATCAATATAAAATAATTTTTTACAAAAAAAATTGTTAAGTTTTTTAAATTTGTTTGAGTTTCTTCACGTTATTTGTACTTCATCTTTATATGGTTTGCCTGTTTAATTGTTAACACAATACGAGGCGATTTGACCATGGCGCTTACGGAGCTCGCCTCCGCGTCGATACTCTTTCACAATAAGTTGCACAAAGTAAGGTTCCGTTTCGTCATAGCACTTCGACACGCCTACGGTCCCCACCAAGACACCATGACACGGTGTCACACATTAAGTTTACCCACATGATGTTGAAAATAGAGATCTCAAAACCTTCGTAATATTTTAGAATCGTTGAGACATTCGGAGAATAGCCTTTTGTTACGTAATGTTTTTGGTTTAAATTTATAATTAAAATATCATCTAAATTATTTGAATGATTTTTACGACCGACAAAATATACTACTACTTATCCGTATATATTTAAATAAATAAACTTAAGTAGTGTTAGATGAGAATCATCTACAATACAGCGAGACCTTGGAATTCGGTACAAGCGTTACTGACATGGACAAGTTTTTGTTCAGTGCCGTGTTTATAATATTGTGAAGCTTGTTATATGAGAATCGACTTTGGCAATGATTTAATCATTCAAATATTGTAGCCAAGTAACGAACGACTGATGGTCACTGAATCTTTGTTGCTATATATTGAAGTGGCCCTACTTCCTAGTTCCCTTGAAGAGGCCAATGAACCGAAAGAATTAAACTCGCCCCTCCATTCATACTTTTTAATGCATATCGTGCTTAATATTTACTACGAAAACACAAAAACAGGAAATCAAAGTGTTTAAAGTAACTGTCCGTTTTGTTATTCAGATTAGAAGTTCGAACGCTTGTCGCAACTGGGTCAAACTCTCCAATAGTGTCGCTTTCTGAATATCAAGCCGTTAATACATGCGTATATCTTTACTGACCTATAAAACTGGTATGGTTATGATATTCAAAACGAATAATAAACCCAACGATATCTATAACATTGTAGACGAGCAGACGTTCATTTATCAATGTTAAATAATTATCGATTAATTGGGATCAAAGTAGTTTTTGTAACTTTAAATGCAAATTACTGAATTAATAACTGAACGGTATAATTTGAACTGGTACCTTGTCTGGCCCATGACCATGAATTTTTTATTCGTTTCTTGTAATGATATACTTTTTGTGTGTATTTAAATGTATAATGTTAAGCTTGTCTCTTAGGATGATTTTGGATAAACCGATCATACCTACTTACGATTTCTTTTTGTCAATATAATAATATAATAGTAACTCTTTTCCCCATTTTCTGCTGGCATCTGTATTTTCTTGTATTTCAGTATAAATATTTCTAAATAAATGAATAAAGAATGTCCTAATTTGCAGTCTAGTCGATGGATATTTAAAACAGGCCATTGCCGGAAGGATGTCTACCTAGTAACTTTTATATGTTTTTAAATAAATTATTTCTTTACAATAATAATGTATTTTTTATAAAAAAAATAGTTCTATTAAAATGGGTAAGGTATCTGATAGGTAGATAGACTGGTAGATATTTTTAAGGCTGTTGTTGGTACCTATTTTTATGGTTACAATAGGCTAAGGACATCATAATATGGTAAATTGAAATCGTAAATTTTAACGTACTTAGGGGGGGGGGGGCACGAGAGGAGCCTCCCCGGGCGACATAATTAAAGTGAACATGATTCCCAACGTCCGGCGCACCCTGGACACATAGCACTCGATAACGCAGAGTCTAAGTGATCAATCCTCTCACCACGTTGGCAAATAATGATCCCACCACAGATCATACTCAAACTGCTTTTATACCTACTAGAGTGCCCATTGTGTACCGACACCTGCACAATACAAGATCTCTGGGCAGCCACAGATAAAGCTGTAAACGTGGCGAAGTACTGGATCCAAACAGTATGAAAATAAATATGCCATCGACACGAAGTATGACGTAATAAATATATAGTATTAAATTATAAATTTAATGTTTTCAGGAGGAATGCATGCAAAGGTGTAAATATCTATCAGAGTTACTAAAGAAACAGAAACAGAAGGAGGAAGAAGAGCAAAGGAAAAACGCAGAAGGTTCAGACGACAACACAGAAACCGATGACGCTACAACGAATTAACTGCAGTGATTCAAATGGAGGTTATACGAAATTTTAGCACAAGTAAATAAACACCATATCGATTGTTTAATCTCTATTTGATATTTGAACATCCTTTGAAAAACTGTCATAAAATAATGTATAAATGCGTTTTTTAACTTTTTAGTAAGACAAAAACTAATAGACTACAATTATACAATTTAAAAGTGGAATGCCAACTGATAATAATAAATAGAAACACCTTTTCTCAAAACTATTTATTGCAGTTTTTTTAGAGGATGTGTGTTCCTAAATATAATCTCTGGGTCCTAATTCTGTATGACAAGTTAAAGCGCGTAACGCGTTGGTGCTTGTTATATTTTCTCAACGCGTTACCCGCTCTGAATTTTGCCTAAACATCACAATTTGTATCAGTATAGAGTTTTGATATCTAAATAGAATTGACATTTAAGATCATGATCATGACAAAATGAAAAAACAAAATGGTTTGTGAATATAATATTCTTTATTTACAATAATAAATGATTATCATCACTGGTCCGTCTTTCATTATATATAAAATACATCTTTGGTCAATTTACAATAATACAGTATCTTCAAAGTTCACTAATGACTAGTTTAGTTTAATATTCTCTCGGCGCTCGAGGTGTTCCGTAGCGCACGAAGGTTTGGTCGATGGTGTACTCGTCCAGTTCCTTCGGGCTGACGTGGTGGTAGCCTGGGTGTGGGGTTGGGCGGTAACCTGTGGAAATAGTTGTTTTTAATATGATGTGATCTATTTGGGAGGCAGGGGGGAAAGTCTTTAAAATATTACGTTTAGTCACAAAATTGGGGAAAGGGATTACAGTAATCGGTGATTCAGAGTTGGAATTAAAAAATGTTTACTATACCATATCTAATTATTCATATTTGTCAATACTATGTAAGTATTTCGGCTGGAGGAGAAGAAGAGCTGACATATACAAACAGCCACTGAGAGGAGGGAGACATAACATTTCCCAAGTCTATCAGTCTTACGACTATCAGTCTCAAGAAAAAATATCAAAACCAGCTGAAGACTCAAACTATTTAAAACTCACCAGTCTTGGTAGGGTACCACTGCGCCGGTACCTCCCCACACCTCTTGCAGGCGCACTCTGCCGTGGACGCGACTCTGTGCGGTTGTGTTGTTCCATCTTCACAGTTCAGCTTCACTAGTAGAGGGGCGTAGCGGGTGGCTTGGCAGCATTCGCATGAGGAGTCGTGGCTGCCGGTCTCTGTAAGAGGGGGGAGAGCAGAGATTAATACATTAGTTAGTTATAAAAAGCTTATTTTTATAGCCTTTTTTGGTTATAGATCTAAACTAGCATTTAAGAAAGAAACAGTTGTCTTAATCTCATTAGGATATAAAAGACCTAAAGGTACTCGGAGTTGTTACTACTGGACATACTTTGGCTTTTGTTAAAGAAAAACAAAAAGCTGCTAGACAGCAGTAATCTTTAGCAAGGTTTTGAGTGCGGATCTATGGATGAATTACTGAAACTTTATAATATTAAACATACACATCAAAATCACATAGGCTAGATTTTACCAACATATCATGCGTGTATTATCGTGGTCAAATTGGTGAAAATGAAATAAAGGAACGTAATAAACTCACGGTTGTTATACAAAGTGCCGGAGTCGCAGGAGCCGCGGCACTCCTGGAAGTTGGTGAGCGGCTCCCTGTTGATGCACAGCCCGTGGGCGCCCATGTGCACGCGGACCATCGCCACGGTGTCGAGCGCGGATATCGGCTTCGGTACGCACGTGCCTTGAAAAAACATTTAATGGTTTATTATTTATGCAAGTATTGTCTTAAAAGAGGAGGGGATCACTGAGGTAGGGGGAACGACCCCTTCAAAACAACACGTCTTAATCTGAATAATCTTTGGTCGCAAAGTAAAAAATAGGGAAAGATTTAGACATGCTCAGACACTATCACCAATTTTCAAAACTACAAGAAACTATTCCAGGCGACCTATGCAAATAACTGTTCAATAAAAGCAAACAATTCTAATATACTTTTCCCGCCTATCCGTATTTGAGCCACTAATATGGGTTCAGGAGCATACTTCGTCCTATCGGGACAAGGGATCGGAATAGACCTATAAACAATATTGTCACTCACTCAGCGCAGATGGCTTCTCCTTGCAGACCTGGCAGCAGGTCTCATTGACGAGGTCCTCCGGCGCGCAGGCCGACACGTCAGGACAGGGGTATTGCGTTAACGACGTGAACACGTCGCCCTCCACGCCCTCGCACGAGTATGTCGTGCAGTTGTCCGCTGAGTGCCAGGTTGAGCCTGTTTAAATAAAAGGAATATGTATTGGCAACTAGACCAAATATTGCTGAATAAAAATAATCAGCACTTTTATAAAATTCCAGTTTTAAACCCACATGAAGCTTGGACGATTGAAGTATAATTCATACATACAAGGAACTAAAACATAGCAATATCCTTGACCTCATCTTCTATCACACACTTGTAAGCAGTGTCCATAGCGGACGCCTAATGGTCGCTCCACGTACTACGAATCTAGCTTGTAGCCCTTGTTATAAGTTTTCACACTGAAGGTAAACTCTAGCTAGCAATAGCAGTAAATTACAATCCAAACTTACCAATTTCCTTGACTTCATCCCCTACCAAGCACTTATCCCTGACACAGTGTCCACAGCAGACCCCAGCAGGTGGTTCCACGTACTTCGAATCTCGCTTGCACTCCTTGACGCAGGTTTCAATACTAGAGCCGTGAGTAAGACCGGCCTCATCACGGACACACGTGTAGTTCTTACAAGGGTCCGATGATGTCCAAGTTTGTCCTTCCTGGATGGGACGATCAATGTTCAAATCGTGAAATTTATGGTGAACGACAAAATTTATGCTATGACACGGTTTTTCGAAACTAAATAAGGGGATTTTTTTAAGGCCACTATTTTGCAGCCGCAGAAAAGGCCCGCATTCCAATAAAACCAAAACATTAGCCAAAGCATTAATCATTTGATTTTTCGAACTTCATAATCTATTTATTACCTTGAAAATTCTTATCTACTTTCGACCACGTACCTGGTAAATCTTATTTCCGACGCGGCAAGCAATCGGTTCTCGCTTAGGGCAGCACTTCCCTGGAATCTTCTCCTCGCTGAGCACGAATTGTTTCTTGATGGCGTCTGATATTTCAGGGCAAGACTCGTTCTTACTTTGCACTTGGAGCTAGAAAAAAACTGTTGCTTAGAAAAAAGATTACAATAAGAAATTTTGCTAGAAAATTACCAATCTTAATCTAAATAACTTTTTCAGCTTTGAAATGTTCCCACAAAAGGGGACCGAAGCCGGGAAGTTAAGAGAGCTGGAAGCCTCACACCCCTTCCAACTTCTTCCTTCACAAAAATGTTCCTAATTTGTTTCGTATAATAGGTAAATGCTTACCGTGCCATTGACATTAGCGCAGGTATAGTTCGCGCAGAAGTCGGGCGAGGTCCAGGATTCTCCGATAGCTCGCTCAACTCCATCCACTATGCACGCCACAGGTATGCATTGTCCGCAGCACTCCTTACTTTGCGTTGCTGGCACGTATTCCCAACCCTAGGAAGAAAAATTCTATAGATCTAAAGTAATTTTGTTTGATAGTCGTCGAATATGGTTTGTTACTTACTGGTTGACAATCAGCGTTGCAGTTCTGTACGGTCGTGATCTTCTCCAATTTACCGTCTTCAACTTCAGAGCACTTGTATGATTCGCACGGGTTCACTGGTGATGTCCAATTTTCGCCCACCTAGTATTTGAAAGATTTCTTGTTATTGAAAGTGGAAATAATAATACAAAAGTTTGGATCTTACAAGCAAGATTCTCCGTTTTGGAGGCACGAGTAATTTTAAATTGTAAAACAATTGCGGAGAAAACCTCGAATCGGAGAGATTCCTGAACGACCGAGCAATATTGAGTTCCGGTGGAGACGACGGCGGGACACTCGGTCACGCTGCACTACACTCGCCTTGTATATACTGTCGCCGTCTCTGCAGGCGACGTGCACGGGAGCGGGACAGCAGGCGAAGGGCACGGGGCGCGGCTCCAGCACGAACTGCTCGGTGGACACGACGGCGGGACACTCGGTCACGCTGCACTACACTCGCCTTGTATATACTGTCGCCGTCTCTGCAGGCGACGTGCA
>DVVJ01000070.1:0-22222 GCA_018234505.1 Junonia neildi neildi
TTTTCCGTAGCAGAACAGTTGCTTTGTACATTTGCATTCGGTACATGTTATGCACTTGGCTGTCATATTTTTATGACAAATTTGGCCGCATCGTTTTTTTTTATTTTGCTCTTCAATCAGATATATTTTACCACCCAATCAAATAGCATTAGGCACTGGATTTACTAATGCTAATGAAGACATAGTGATTGACGTGATTGAAGTACTTTGTGAAGTGACGGAAACTTTTATGTTGAGTATCTTTATTGTTGGTATGTTGATTATGCATGCCATTATTTTTTTTTGCAATAAGAAGATATTCTATATAATTCGGACCATTATTTACAGCGATATTTAGTAGGAACATCAATAATTGCCAGCACCATCACTTCAGACGAATCAGACGAATTTTTCGCAGTAACTTTTGACTTTTCCTGTTGGTTCACAGCCGCATTGAGTGGATACGTCCGTGACTATATTGTTTTCTTTATATCGTACAAAAGTCATATTAGAAGAAACATATAACAGTTCATTGTTGATGCGACCCCGAACTTGTTTTTTTCATCTATTTCGGATCCTTCAGAGAAGCTTTCGCTGTTTTCACAAATATCAGGAGCACACTTTGAAAATATCCGTTGATACTACATCGTCATTTTCTTCTAAATGTGTTATTATATCGTTAACGTTCAATATACGATATAATAATAACATAATTACCAACAAACTATAAAATCAAATATTAGATTTTACATGGGCATATGTTCCTGCTGTTCCAATATTGGAACGGTATATTAAATATCCAATCACATAAAAACTATCACAGTTTTGTAAGTCTCTGTTACGATATCATATAAAAAAGACATTGATCATATATATAACGATTAATTTTATATTCGTTTAGGCAAAAAAATTTCAAATACTTACATTTTTCTACTCGCCATAATATTCTTAGAAAACGACCGCGAAAACAATACTTTTTTAAATAGAAGACCGTTAATTTTTTTCTTTATTATTTTTTTTATTTACATGTTGGACTTTCAGTAATATCAATATAACATTTAAAATTAAGAAAGTATGGTGAATAATTTAAAAATAATTAAAGTAATAACCGTTCCAAAATTGGAACACTAGGATGATATGGGTTAATATCAGACAGCCTGGCATTGTTATGGATGTTATAACTCCATGATTGTATTCTAAATATAATCTAGTGTAGTCAGTGGTGGCAAACTGGCCATATCAGGAATTGACATTTTTCTACGTTCAGTGACGACATAGCGTAGTGCAATTCAGAATCGTCGATATTTCCAAAACAAATTAATACATTCTAAGATAATTATTATTTATTAAATAAACAAACACTTTAGCTGTCTATATTAGTCTAATGACCTACTTCAATGCGAAATTGAGGTAGGTCATTAGAGTACTATTATTTATTAGACTTGAGTATTAAGTTACCTAATAGGTATGTATTATTAACCTTTAAGGGGTAAACTGTAATACCGAAATCTATTCAGACTTTTTTTATTTAAGACTTCATTCGCGTCAAAAACTTAAATGAAAAAAAACTAAAGGTAAAAATAGCTTTTTACCTTTAGTTTTTTCAGTCCATTTATGATTTGTCTGAACTTTTCGCATTAGAGAGCCTCTGTTATCAGAGTAAAAATATTTTTAATAATGTCAACGACCGATTGACGGGGCACTCCTGCAAATGGCTTCTTATTTGTCTGTGACTAATGTAGCTCTATCAGTGAACCTCGATGCCAAGGAGTATGAGTGTGTTATTAAAATAGATAATGTGGAAAGGTTGGAAAACCTTGAAATCAAAAACATTAACTGAATGTTTAGATATTCGATAGAACGTGTTTTCGTTGAATATAATGTTTATCGAGGTATTAAAGCTCTATTACAGGAGTTATTGATACAATTTTTTTTATGAAATTTTCGTGACTTAGATGTAAAGAAGGTACATGACTAAACGTAAGAACTTATTTCAGTTTAATACGATGAAGAGAAATTGAGATTTAACAAAACATCTTTTTTACCCGAAGTATAACCAGTATAGTATGAGCTTCCATTTCAAATATATTATACTAAATATTTAATATAATTTCTTCGTGAAGATACTAAAACCTATGCACCACAAGTATGCAGATGAAACAACGCAGAAGCAAGTACAGTAGCTATTTTTATAAAAGTTACCAAGCATCAGAGATTGATGAGTGAAATTAAAATGCAAACGTATTCAAATACGGCATAGCATGTTCCCAGTAAATATACATGGACCTGTTTCCTAGCATTTCTATAACAGTCGCTGGGGTAGTAGATTGAATGTCAAGTCCCACAATGCCGTCAACCTTGGCGCATCTGGATACACGACTACTGCGGCCACAATGTCATTCTTGACAGCCTATCCCTTATACACTTTTATTTTTCAGCGAGTAATTGCTACTTTTATCACTTATAAAAGTGATAAAACAATATATTTTTTCTAAAGCAATAATTTTTTTTATTTACAGTAGTAAATAATAGTAGTATTTTTCAGTGTCATCTTGATTGGACGTTTAATTTTGTTTGGGTTAATTTTAATCGCTATTACACCGTTAAACTGTAAATCATTTAAACGCGAATAAAATAAAATTTATCACTGCTTTATTTTGAACACAGGTAAAATAAACAAACAGATACAGTTAATCATCGAACTATCACAAAAGAAACACTTGTAAAATTAAATCATAAAATCATTTGAAGTAATACTCGTAGAAAAGAAAAGACACATCAAAGAGCACCGTGAAGCTTTTCACGATCAATAAAAAACAATGAGCATAGGAAACAATTCTCCACACACGCTGTAATCCGTAACACGATGTTTGTCTAAAACCGAAGTTTAATAGCAATAGCAAAAAAAAGCAAAACCCACCACGTGGACATAACCCTTAAGTACATAACAAAAGGACCGATAATCGCTTATCAATTAAGGGCATTGTTTATCAATACCAGATCGTTCTGATCGACAAAAGTCGTTCCCATATCGAACGAGTAGATAACCATTACGATCGGACCATTACACTTTACGAGATTTTGATTGGACCGCGTCTAACGATATGGGTGCACGAAAGGCACAGGTTGCTTTCGATTAACGACTGTTATAAAACTTGAGTCGTGTCGTATCCGTCGTAATTTAGAACCGATGGAGCTTGTAAATCACACCTCAACAAACATACAGTTTGTTTTGTAGTTAATGGATACATTTAGGATGTAATTATCGCCGCTCGTCGCCGGTGATAATGGTGGTCATGAAATAACAATGAAGGATTGTGTTGTCTCAAGTGCAAAAATGAGATATTTCTTAAGGTTTTTGTCTGGCCATGATGATTATTCAGATATGACCAGTTTTACTAATTTTGCCATACTTCAAGTCATTCCTCAATCTGATATTATTAAATAATTTAAATGTTCAAATATTTAACGTTTTGTAATTTTCGAATTATCACAAAGTGTTGGATATTCCCATGGTAAATATTTTACAAAACATTGTTGTCCATATTTATATAAAATGATATTTTCGTCTGTTTGTCTGCGACGTATTCGCGCCTAATCCATTGACCTAATTTCAATTAATTTTAAAATAAAGATTGCTTTTCTGCGCAAAGGAGAAAGACTACTGTTGTAATGTTTAATTTTTTCAGTCAATAAGGTAAAATTAGACGTACCCATTTCATAATCTGTCATTTAGGAATTTGGTATTTGCTCTTTAAAAGGACATTATTGTTAGTAAACAAATAAATTGATATTTAACAACGTATTGTTAAAAGTTATCGTTATCGCATTTTACAATATGTTAGGAATGATAGCTAATGTGTCCATTCTTTCACATACCAAGATACACATTTAATATGTAAACAGTATGTTTCATAGTTTGTTTAAAAAATGATTTTGTGTACACTTCTACATATAGTTTATATTATTGGTTAGTCAAACTGTAAAACATTTATATGTACTATAAATAAGCATAGGAATAAAAATAGAGACTGTTAAAAATATTATCAATTTAATTTATTATGTGCGAAATTACGAACAATATGTAGAGACAACAAATAAATTCTCAACAAAAAATTTCACAGACAAAACAAACTTTTACCGCTTTTTGAGTTACGAAATTTTTAAAAAACAATACAACGGAAACGGAACATTCGTTTTTGGATTGAAAAATTTTTTCGCAATGCAAAAGTTGCTTTCGATTGTTTTATTTTCCGAGCCGCTGCGTTTGCGGGCCAGCGATAAACCCGGACACATCAAAGACCAAGATATACAGGTCCTATGGTCCTAATCTTCGACTACCTAAGTAAGAGCTCGTTTGTCGGCGGCCGCTCTCCCTCAAAGCGCTGTAAATTGTGTACAATACAATACAACTCTTTCTTTTCCTTTAAAAAATAAAGCGAATAGGTTTTAGCTGTGCTCGAAAAGTAAAAGTGCACTATTCAATTATTTTAGTTTTTAAATGTCTTTATGTAGCTCAAGTAGGTACGAATGTGGCAATAGTATGCGTTTTAAGGAATAGTTAAGTTAATGGTATAAAGCTTAAAAATAAATAGATACGTTAACTACCATTACCAAATATATGATTTAACCAAATGAAACCATACGAATTAAATTAAATTAATTAATTTAAATCATACGAAATCGTTTATTCAAAAAGTTAGGTTTAAAATTAAACCTGACATTTAGCTTCAATGGTACGTTACACGTAAACTTGCAAAACAAAACAGTTTCAGTATTCTCATAAGTCATAACGTTTAACAGTTAAAACGGAAAACGAAAACAGACAAACAAGTTTTATCGAAAACAACACAAAAGCAATAAAATCTATTTTAGACGCTGAAATAATTTCACAGGTCGTAAACGAAAAACTCGGTTCATTTTACAGATATATGGCAATTGTTCGTTACGAATATACAAGTGGCATTAGTTAACGCAAACGTACTAAGATAGTAAACAATACTTCTATACTAGCAGTTGCATGCAGCTTCGCACATATATGTTTTACGTAGAAACGTATTTACCTACTCCTGTTTATCGCTTTGGAGGTGGAATTTGATAGATAAAATAAAGCAACGTCTGTAGTAATTAAGATACTACTTTTTTTGTTGACGTATGGTAAATCTTTATAGATACCCGACTCCTGGTAGGGATGTCGGGTTATGTGAGATTGCACTCACTAAAACTCCCTGCGATGGCCGCCACAGCACGGAAAACGGAGGGGCTACGGGATCGCTTTCCCCGATCTCCCGTGTGTTGCTCCGCTCGTGGCTTGCGGAGCTCTTCTCAGGAGGGCGAAGAATGGTCTCGCCCTCCCCACACCCTCGCTAGTGCGGGCATTCCGGGGCCATACCGGACTGCGATCCTCCTCTAGGCCCTATGGAAACGGATGCGTGAGACCCCCATCTCACGCACCCACGGCCGGATAATTAAGATACTTTAAAATAAATCAAATGGCCTTCAATATACTTTATTATGTTTTAAACTTTTTAGGTAATTCGCTTAGTTCTGTAATAATTCTCATATTGGAATCATTTACAATGTATTAGTTAATTACACTTAAAACACAGTTTCCGGCCTAAATCAATTTGAGTATTAATTCTGATCATGAACTTAATGTCTGCGTGATTCATTTACGGGCGAGAATTTGCGCACATTACAAGATTTTTCGATTATTTTTTTTAATTATCTTCTACACGCAATTTAATTTAGATTATAATCTCATTTATTAGAATTGTAATCTATCTTTTTACAAAAAATGTAATAACGTAGTTAAATATTTCTAAATTAAACGTAACAAATAAATTTCTGTGTTCTTTTTGTAGAATTTTGTAGTATTTAGAAGGGTCACTAATATTCACAGTACTAACAAACCTGTCCCTCGTCATACATTTAATTATTTACCACGTCATTTAAAAAGTATGAAGGATTATATGTAATTTACATTGAATTTAATGACGTGTTAAAAATTATTAAACAATAAAAACGCGCACACTATGAACAATAAAATAAACAATAATTAGTATTTAAAATGATAATTAATTATTAACTTTTAGTTTAGTTCTTATAAGTATCTAATGTGCGGGTACTTGGAACACGAAATAACTGCAACTTAAAACATTGTTAGAGAACAATTACAATAAAATTATCGTAGCTCAGACCAAGGCCCTGTAAACACACAGTAACATTTTATCATGAGCTTGTGCGTTTAATTACAAACAGTTTAAATTACTTGTATTGGAATATTTTTGCGGTTTGCAAAATTCAATACAAAAACATTGATTTTATTTTAAATTGTTTATGTAATAAGTAAAATAGATTGTTCCTTTTCCGCTTCGCGGTTTTACACGGCTTCAGCGCGTGCCAAAATGTTGACATTATATCAATCTACAATAAGCACTACTCAAAACTAAAAGAAAAAAATTGTAGAGCTTAACGAATATAAATTATAAAATATTTAGCTAAAAATGAACATAATAAATAAAAAAAAAATTAATTAATAGATAAAAAAGTATATTGTTTATTCTTGTTTTCATGATTTCATATTTCATGATAATAACAACTAAAAAGTGTACTAAACATCAGAAAAAACAATAGCATAATATACCTATCTCTATACATTTTTCAAATTCTTTTAAAATAATTCTGTTAAAGTTTTAAACAAACCGCTTGTTCAAATAACGACTAAAATTTCTATTTTCTTCCCCAACCGAGCATGAATCTTGTAGATTCAATTCCCAGAGGTTGTGTTTATAATGAGCTTTTATTCGAGGCTCCGTTCACGAGGACACTGAAGTCTAGGATAATATAATAATATAGAAACCTAGCCTATTTACTATGCTCTGAAAATCTTCAATGAGAAGCCTACAACTTAATACGGTACGGTAATTATGGTAATTATTAGAGTATATTTGATTATACAAGTATGTTTGAATATCTCTAACGTTAATTATTTTTATATACAAACAAGACCGGTCAAACTAAAAATAAAAATAACAATTGTATATTAATTATTCGACTGTTTTATTCAATTCTATATTCTATATTAAATTAGTAATAATAAAACAAATTAATAGCCGCTAACTAGTAATTGATTAAAAAAAAAGCAAAATTAAAAAAAGGTATAACAATAATAATGACAAATAAATAAATTTATCCTAGCACAATATTATTAGATTTTTAGCTTTTTATTATTCATTAAATACATCTAGTTTTTCAATACGGCACTCAATCACGGAGCCTCTCGGCGGATGTTTGTAATGACATAGTAAGGGCTGCTCCAGATCCGATCCCGTAGTATCTCTTCATGCAGGGAAATTAATTAATATCATATTCATGTATTATAATAGATAATAATTCATTTTGCTGTGTAAATGTTACATTTTTTATTGTTTACCAATTTCCGCCAATGGATTCGATCGTAGTGATTTTTTTTGTTTTGATTTTTTATATGAAATACATGAGTAACTATAAAAAATTGTATTGAGTGTTTAAGGTAAATTAAATCATGTCGTCCAAACTATGTTTAACTCTATTTCAATAATAATCATTGTAAACTTTACAGCTTGGTTAGCTAGACTTTGATAAGCAATAGGTATAGAGAGTTAGAGACTGCTAACTAAAGTATCTTTCTTACTGATTCTTAAAACTTGAAAGATTGAGTTATATATATTAAAATTCTGGTGTTAACAAAAAAATAGTGAAAAGAAAATTACAAATTTATTTATAAAAAATACTTAAAAACGTAAGTAAACATAAAGAAGAGTTACGTATTACATGACCCGTTTAAGGTACAGACAATAATGGAAGAACGTACTTCCGGCGCACGAAACTGTGCGAATAAACCGCTTGTTATAACTAAAAACAATAACCCGAATAACGCGGGTGCTCTCGTAATTATTGTATAACAATGAGTGTGGGACCGGCGGAAGCGGATTGACATCGTAGGGCCATTAGGTTAGCGAGGCGAAAGCGCTGCACTCGTACGTGCGAATGGATGCGCTTGCGCAACACGTAATAGGCTTTTATTACGCCTCGCCGTGCTTCACTGGGCTAAAGCGATAAATTGCTGTGATATCTTCATAGTATGCTGGTTGAGTATAAATTAGATATACTGTGCACATTTTAGTGTTGAATTAAATCGTCAAATATAGAGCGTTTATATAGAGCCTCTACAAAAAAGGTTGACGCTTTACATGCTTCATTGAAACAATTAGGAACGTAGTGAATGCTGTTATGTTCTTATTAGTGATAGAAATTATAATCTTTAAGTAAAGGCTCTATATAAATCAATAAACTTACAGACTGAAAACGACGCCGAACGTCTTCGATATGACCCCCATGGTCTTTTTCCAGCCCTTGATGAACTGGCGGCGGCGCGCCCCTCGGGGCGGCACCGCGCGCGCACCGAGTTCCGCGTACGAGCTAATCTTGACGTCTTCTGCACACCGGCGCACGAGCCTTCATCACAGTTTCAGTCACTTCACGAGGATATCACGATATCCGTATTCCATATTACGACGTACACCGAATATAATAAATAATACACTAGGGATCTTCTACCTGCGTTGAATGCTACTCATTACAATACAATCCTCATTCAATTGTCTGAAAGCGCATCACGAAACGTAAATCGCTGTCGGAGTGGGCACGTGCGCTCGCCGGCGTGGTGCGGGCGATACTAACGTAGATTCTACGCTGAGCTACGCTCGCTACAGGGGTGGTAATTGTAAGCTCGGTATGAATCAGTCTCGCTGCTTGTCTCCGTTGCAATTAAGGTTTTGAATGACGTACGCAAGCCGTGTCGCTGCATGCGACGTTACGTGCTGTGTCTCGTTTTGTTTCGCTGAACGCGTTGCGTGTTACTCGTAAGCCTTATAACTAAGACACTATGGCCTTAATTATGTCAATTATTGTATTATCTACCCGACTTAAGCATCGCTATCAGTTTTACATAATCGTAAGAACGATGTAGGTAATATTCATTATTTAAATGTTAAATTCAAATAACATTTTAAAACACGACTTCGAAGTAACTATAAATGATAATTAATTTTATTTCGCACGTTTTTATCGCTGTTTCGCAGTTCAAGAAAAATCTTATTGGACTTATATACAATTAATTATACGTAATAAACTCTAAGATAGCGAGTAATTACGGCGACACGTAATCCTAAGTAGGGTGCTGACGTAGAAGACACAAGGCCTAATATCCTTTTTAGGTCTCACACAAACACATGCATATATAATTAATGCTTTAATACGAACACACATATACAAATCGGAAAATTTGTATAATGGAATTTCTCGCTAATTAATTATTTATGTCGTTTTGCTAATAAAATATTTCCATAGTTATCCTTTTAGAGTTACTTTTCCAGGAGCTAAATGACTATTCATATAAAAGTGAATAACATCATGTAAATTTTCCACTGATCTCCTGTTGAAAAGAAGGCTTAATCAGCTAAATATATGGATTGGAAGAATACTCATGTTTAACAGTTTCTTCCATTTCCATAATTTTCCATAATAATTATTACCTTTATCATAATATTCTAAATTGCTAAGACTGGTATTAAACCTGCGACAATTGCTTACAGTCTGTTTGCAATTTGCATAGTCTAAATATTTTATAATGATTAAGTATGAAGAAATATTAATTTCTTTTATTGAAGTGCGTATCCACCAACATTCACAATACATTTCCGATTATAGGTATGATTTTATCAGAATACAAAACTATAAAAACGAAAAAGATCCTTTCGTGTATCTCTTGTCGTTTGCACTTAAAAAATCTAGATAGTATACAAAATTATAACATTTTTAAACAATTATAAATTTTGCGACATTTGAATATGTAGGTCAGTCGAGATAGACATCGAATATTGCCGAAATTAAGGTAACGATTATCAAAATGACCCCTATAATTGATATCTGATAAGTGATAACTGATAAGCAAATTGTTCTACATTACATATTCCCTTTAGTGAGAATCAAGAGGTAAAATAGAAAATGTATGTCACATGAAAATATGTAATAGTAAAATGTGGTCATATTTATTTTAGATTGAAATGCATTATATATTAAAATTGCAGTAGAGGTTTTTGTGCATTGCATGGTGTCACGATGCGGTCATGACACAGTGACATCATACCCTGACTCAGATCTGCACTTATTAATCAATGCAAAATTTACAAGTACTTTTATCTTTATTTATAATCTTTAAAATAGTTTATCATTGCAACTATAAGTATTAGGTTTTATAATATTAGGTTTTATTTAGAGGTGTTACAAGTGTCAGACATTTTATTTCCGTCTGTCTTAAATTCTCAAAGGTTTGTAGATGCTTAAATGTTATAATGTCAAGTGTCACGTAATGTTTGAACCATAATGATTAATTTAGGGGTATTTCAAAGGGATATAGTTAGTTAGTTTTTTTCTTCTGTTTTTGTTAATATTTTCCTTTAGTACATTTTTATAATAATAAATTAAGCAAAAAAGTACCATACAATAAGTAGTTATTTTTATTTAAGTATTTAATTACAGTAATTTTTGCTTGAATGCAAACAATGCAAACCATGGTGGCAATTATTTTTCCCTCCATAATAATCACGACACAGAAAATGTATAACTTGTGGTTTTCCCTAACTTATCTCGGAAAGGGCGTTAATTCTTTGGTTTTATGATAAGCATTAAAACATAATAAGTGAATTGCTGTAATAAAATAGTATCTAGTTAGTCTATAAAGAATTCTGAAGGTTAGACGTTATAAAAAGAACGAGTACTAGAAGACTACTAAAAAGCAATTTTATTACTGCAGAGAAATACAGAACTACTAGCAGTTACATCTCGTTCATGGTCCAATTTCACTTCTTCTGTAATAAAGTATAATTTAACTTCTCTATTATCTCTTTGGGGTAGTATTTTTTTTTTTTTTGGAATCCGTTCTTAGTGAATCTCTATACAACAGAAAGAAATTCATGATTAATCTCAAGTCTCTAGGTGTTACAATTTTAGTGATATACGTACGTGGTGAGTCACACGGTATCATGGTAAATGATATGCCTTCAGGAATACATACAAGACGCAACTCTATGACGAATGATTAACGTATTTGAAACCTAAGTAAGGTCTGAGAGGTACCTCAATGACCTAGGTACTACCTACATACAGGTGACTCGTCTTCCCCCGAGTGACGACAACGTGACGACAATATGACGACAACATAACGATAATGTTCTGACATTTAGTGGTAAAAGCATCGTTATTTTAGTATACAATACATTCAGGGGGCTAATCGGTTAACCCCACAGGACTAAACCCCCCGAGTATATTTAAACTGTCAGTTATAAAATTATAGTTAACGTCATTTATCTTGTCTCTGTATTTTATTCCACTATGCGACTTATTTTTAAACTGCTCAATTGCGTAGGAATAAATTTAGCAAGTTTAGTTTTATAACAAAATAATTTTATATAGTAACGTTAAAGGTACATTACCCTTATCTGCTGAGTGATGTTTAATGATAGTTATTATATTGATAAGTGATGATTATATCCGTTAAGTACTAACGAGGAAACATACAGAGCAGTAATAATAGTGACAATTACAACTATAAGTAATGAATGAAAATCGGGCACGCAAATTTTTTTCTGCATTTTTTTTTCTTAATATTAAAAACCAATATTTTATTACGAAACCTACGAGATATAGTCTCCTATTCATTACAAATGATACAAAAATAAAAATAAACCAAAGGGAACCATTTTTGACAACACTGAGTTGTGAACATCCCCTGCCTGTTGTCACACAATGTCACATTCTGGTAAAACGGATTTATTTCATTCCATGAAAACTTATTAAAAAATGTCTAACAATACCAAACAAACTATGTTAATCTTATTTAACTATCCTCTTTTATATAACAAGAATAATTGATATAATCGTCGCCTTGCGTGTCGATAATACGGCCTGCGCCTGTTGCATCTATTGTGTCCTGAAAATTATTGCCACTTGATTTGTGCTGTACACGATATTAAATAAACGTTTCTTTTAATAGCTTTAATTAGTACTGTTAGTTTTTATTTTAATCAAGTATGATTTGAAAATAGGTTTAGCGGTAATAATAAAATTATTATTTATTTAAGAGAAAGACTAATAATTGACAAAAATAATTACATTTGGCACGGAAAAAAATACTGTTTACTACAATTACCCGTTAGTAAAATATGTACCAGAGTTTCTTTTAGTATTAAAATGGCGTAAAAGTTAATCAGCTCTAATACAAATTTTCAACTAATATTATTAGCAAAAGAACTTTTAAACTTAATTTCTTTAATTAAATATTCTTATCTATCTTTCGTGTGTTATCGAATAAATGTTTGCTGCATAGATACGAAGTTCCATAGAAATTGAATCATACTGAAATGAAGTGATATAGAAATATAAATATTATTACAGAGTCCGTGCCTCCGATTATAATGGCTGTGCATCGATTAATTAAAACAAAACGAGGACAATCCGATTGACATAATTCAGCTACATTTATATAAATGAAAGAGTTTGTTGGTTTAAACGATTTAATGTTAGGAGCTATAGACTGATCTAATTTGTTTTTCAGTCTGTTTTAGAATTATAAGGCAAACTGGCTAAATGTCTATCGAAAATGAACGCGAGTCAGTAAGAAAATATACAACCGCATTGGTATTGTAAATAATAACGATGAAAATTTTGGATTTAGAAATTAATATGAATTAATAAATTTGGTTTTTTCTCTTACAAATTGATGCTTAACAGAATATTAGTTAAATAATTACGATATTATGAAAGAAAAAAACAAAGTACCTACACATATTTCTCTACCTAGAAGTATTTTTCTACCTAGAAGTATATTTACGCCCTACCCCAATGCTACATACATACATTAATATACAAGAATCTAAAATGCGCTTTATACTGCTTTACGCTTTATTATGTCATTTCAAGTCATCAGCCTGACAAAGTTTTAGCTTACTAAGATGGCCTATTTTCTTCTCAAGTGATGAGGCACATTGTAAACAATTTCTATACATACAAATATAAACACACAACTCATTAAAATTCACTGCGCCTAACACGTGGTGTAGGAGCACATCTCTACATCTAAAGCTAAGGGACCCCTATGGCTTGTGACCCATTTACGTGGGTCTTTGTGTCGAATTCGCGTGATGTTGAAATCGTATACATTTGTGTAACTCTATATGTATAGAACTGTTCTTAGAAATCGTTTTTTGATAAATATCGAATTAGTTTTTTTGTTGACTTAAATGCAACATATTTAAGTCGGACTTTACGTCTAAAAGTACTAAATAAGCCATTGCTTTAGTCAGTTGTAGTCACTAACTGGGATCGTTTATTTGAATAGCTTATATTATCTCTATATATAAAAATGAATTTCTGTTCGTTAGTCTCGCTAAAACTCAAGAACGGCTGAACGGATTTATGTTATCTTGGTCTTGAAATTTTCGTGGAGTTCTAGGGAAGGTTTAAAAGGTGAGAAAAATTCAAAAAATTAACGAAAAACCTCAAAAACAAACCTTTTATAGAGGAAATACGGAGTCTGCAGGGTCAGCTAGTTTTCAGATTAAAAAAATCATATCTAAGGAACAGGATAAGAAAGTCTAATAAATGTGACTTCTTCTTTTGGAATGCCAATTAAAAACTGTACCGACACGTAAAGTAAAAGATTGTGTTAAATTTTTTTGATTCTTTGTTTAGTTTTCATCAACAAGATTCCCACAAGTACACGTTAGAAATTTTCGTATTGTCATCGATATTGTTTTAGTTGGTAAAATAACGTTACGACATGAGGAAGTGATCGAGTCTTACACTAAGTACTTGCTAAATTACAAACCTAAGCATGTCATGGTCGTCAAAACTGAATGAAATCGTCAAACTTCAAACTTTTTTTGACAAAAAATCTTGGGAGTATCTACCTACCCAAGTAGTCTTTGTTGGCGATTTTTACCTATTAATACACCTTCTTAATATATAAATACAAATCGTAAGACTCCCGCAGATAGCAAATTCCAAAATGTACACGATAACCAAAATGTACTGAAAATATCATAACGATAGCTTTAAAGTGTCTTCGTAGGAGAACTGAAATTATTTTAGTGCATTTACTAACAGTTTTACTGTTACATAAAACGAAAGAAAAATATTTTAATAATTGTCGGAATTCTGGCAGTTTTGCTACAGACAAAACCTGAAATTTTGGGAAGTAAATAATAAAGTATTAACGGATATATTTTCATAGGTACATTTCCATTTCCTTAAAGATACCACATGACGTCAAATTCCAATTCGGATGTCTAGCAATTATTTTTTCATTATTCATATAATTTTCCCACCTTATTAGTCATAATGGTTTGATTACATACATAAATAAATTTATTATGTTTGTAAACAACTATCATTACGATACTTACAACATATTATAATTTATCGGTGAATCATAATGGCCATAATAATATGCAAATAGTGAAAATGCAACCTACTTGTACGCAGAACACTAGCAGCTACCTACGATTTTGTTCGCGATTATTTATTTATATATTTAAACATACATAATTACATATTACATATTGTAAATAATATGTTTTATTATCTTTTCATTAGTGATTTAATATTTTAAAGTTTTATAAAGATTAATTAAGTAATTTTACGTTAAAGAATAATAAACATCGTGACATCTTCACAATATTTTCTATAAAAGCCAGTTGTAAGGTGCATTATTATACATAGAGTTCTTGTATATATAAAATTATAGAGGAAACCACATTATTTTATTATTTCATACCATGAGGGTTGCAAAAGAACCATTTGCCGTGGCTTTTCCGAATTGATGATAGTTTTACATTAAAAGTAAAAATCTATTTTTGAATTGACGATATAAAGATATTTAAAAGGCTTTTAGAAGAAAGCATGTATTTTAATGTCATTAAAAAAAAAACCTTTATATCTTATTGTTAGTCGATGTATACAAGTCGAATACACATTTATAAGCAAATATAATTGGTTGAGTTGATATTATTTTATAGATAACGATATGACAGTAACAATTCACGCTCCGTTAACTGTTAGTATAGATCTAATATTTATAGGATCGCTCGCGCAGTTCGTTACAATGATTCATAGCATCACGCATGCGCCGTTGCCTGGTTATAATCTATTGCAATTAAACCTTAACAAAATGCATCTATCCTTTTCTTTTATACCACAGACATAGCTGTGTCTCTTTCTAGTATTTATATCTCTTAATTATGAATATTTGATATAAATGATTATGCAATAAATAGAAAGAAAAAGAACAGAAATAAGTATTGTAACCTTAAGAGATTTGTCTTTGATGAAAAGAAAATTAATTAACAGTTGTGTAAATTATCCTGTTGCTATCGTAAATAAAGAAAATTATTTCCTAACCTCAAATGTTTGTTGTAATATTATAATTTTTTTAAAAAACCGCTACATTAAAATCGAGAAAGACATCACCGCATCGAAAGAAAAAAGTAGTTGTGAGAATCTTATAATTTAAGCCGATAAATTTCTAATCAAAATCGATATAAAATCATCAAACTACATGTAAATCATTATTATACGGAGCTGTCGAAGATAAACAACGTGCTAATACGTTATTTCCATGTAGAACACCACCAGCCACATATGGGCTTCTAATCTCGGATGCGCCCAGTCGCCCAGGCATCATACGATTATGTGAATAATTTAATTTAATTAGCACGATCGTTTCCTTTTACATCAAATTAAATGCCTGTGAAACGATTTAAATATTTATTTAGAATAATTTTGAAATAAAATTATAGTTGATTATTTTAATATCTTTAAACGAGCAATTCTTGTATACTTATACAATAAAAAGACAGATAGGTTTAGTCTATCAATAAAACGTAACACAGCCTGTACATATCTCACTACTGGGCATTGGCCTCTTCTCCTATTAGGGAGAAGGTATGGAGCTTAATCCACCACGCTGCTCTACTGTTCCACGCTGATCCACGTGTTCGCACCACTATCGATATCGATAGATAGTCTATCGATCTTGCACTATATTGTCAATGCCATAAATATTATAATTGATTAGTTATTATCAGATTTTAGGTAGTTCTTTGAAAATCGAGTAGCAAATTAATAATTAAAAAAAAAAACGCGACAGTGACAAAAAGAGATTAATACAAACGCCACTTCTCGATTACAATAGCTATGATAAACATAGATAAATCAGTGCATCAATGATAATCAAGTCTATCCTACAGTTAATTATTATTTATTATAAATAATTACTCATCTGACCTACTACGAGTACTGAGTTACGACTTATCCGAATCATTGTATCTATCGAATCAGGCGATTCTCGTAAACGTTCGTGTCGTGAGGTTATTTTGGGTCGTTTGTTTCAGGCAATAATCGAACTCCTAGTTTAGATGATACATCGATATGTTAGATTTTATAAAATCGACTCTGAGGGAACTGAATTAACTGTCGGGATTGATCTTTTTACGTAGTTTATCGCAATTACGAAGCTATTTTTAAATTCCTACAAAAAAAAAAGTTCATAACACTTAAAAAAAAATGAAAATTATTTACAAACCCGGATCGAATAACTGATCTATCAACACACAGCTCCACTCACTGAATGGATTGGATATTGAAAATCATGAGCTTATAAGCTTCTGTTAAAAATCTATTTTTAAAACTCAACCTTTGGGCTAAACGCCCTAAAGGGTTAAAAAGTTATTATGGAAAAATTAAACCAGTGGAAACCAAAGTCGTAGTAAGAAGCTTGATTATGTACACATAAATAACCACTGTATGCCAATGACCGCTTACAAATAAAAATAATAATTCTGTTATTCTAATATGGCCCTACGATTTCCTTGAACAATATGAAACAAAGAGTTAAACTAGAAACGAATATAACTAGATGATTAGGTCATTGAACTCGTTCGTAGTAAATAACTGAATACATTGTATATAATAGCTCTGTAGGTTATTTTTTATATTGTTAGTAATAAATCCTTTTTACCTACGTTACCGACTGATTACTCCTATTAAACATAAAGGTTAAAATGGGACTAATGTCAACGAAGTCAAAATTCTTCGAAGTATCTAATCTCAAATAATTTACTATTGTTCATGGAAAGAAATCAAAATAATATGTATATACATAATTGGCGATGAAACTTTTCTTTAAGTTTTTCGTCGTCTTCGTCATTAAAAAATGTTTTTTTTTCTCAGGGATGGAAATTTACACCGCCCCTAATTTCGAGCTGACTCAAGCGTCATTATCATTTGACGTCAACAGTATCTTACAGTAGTACCTACGCATAACGGCGCAGATATAACTATGTAGCTTTTTTGTTCCTTCTAAGTGTTTGTATTATGCTGTATCATGTTAGAAAATAGTACGGAAAGTTTGTACAACCTAATGTGTAACCTTATTTTATAATTCGATCATTATTGAGCCTTTCTCCTACACTTTTCTTTTCTTTACTTTATTTGTGATATAATATAAGTATAACTGTGTTAGCATGTTTATAAAGTACTAGCCCTTCACCGTAAAAAGTACCTTGCCTATGTTCCTTTCCTTTGCCTTCTGTTTCGTTGCCTTTCCAATTTCCTATCTATCTTCAGTCCTTCATACCAAATTGTATCGAAATTATTTCAGCTTAAAATCCAGTGCAGACAGTCAGAACTAACCTCTAATAATATTTATAAAATTAGGTACATTATGCTAATATCAATCCAGTATGGATTGCTATTGAAAAACCAATTTAATGCCATAACAAGAAAGCGCCTACTAGGATAGCAGAGACATTATTCATAGCCACAGAAACGTTGTAAATGCACTAAATGAATTCTATTTATAATAACAAAGTACTCGTCTATTAATTACAGGAAAGCAACCTTACAATAGTCGCATCCTTATTAACTCGGCTGAGGCCGTCACTCGCGCTATTCATTTATTTTTATTCATCTCATTTACCAGCTTCGTTTGTTTAACGGAGTCCACAGTTCATCATAATTCTTGAATCTTAATATAATCTGTATTGTAATTTGTAATATTGGATAACACACTTTACTAATAATAAACACTACCTAGCATCTACGCCGATGTTAAATTTTGTAATAGTGTCAAACGGTACTTGAGGCGTGATACTAATTTCCGAGGCAACATTAATGAGCTACTTGAAGAATGTATCTTAAAAAACAATATGATTATATTCTAAAATATGAATAGAATTATTTATTACCTATTTTACCTAAACTTACAACAAATTGTTGTGAATACAGCTGTTTATGCATGAATTTGCAACGTTATTTAGCATCACATAAAAAAATCAATCCACAGTTTAAAATAAATGTTTTAATAAATAATGCTTCGAAAAATTCTACCAATCTTTGTATCGCAAACTTTACAACATCTAACACATCGAGGCTCGCGTAAGATGAAACGTTTTTATGTTACCGGGAGCATCCTACTGCGCACGCGCATCTCATGTGTCGCTGTCACTCCGGCGCAGGCGATGGATCGCCGAACGACAGGAATGAAGGTTCCAATATATTACCTTCTAATACCTTGTTGTTGGTTATTTTTAGCAAAAAAATGATACCTATAATTATGTAGTAAGTTAGTAACAAAATTCCAATGATTCTCTTCTATTGAAATTTTTAACCTAAATCGAAGCCGATCCAGGCTGTACCTATATTTTAAGAATATCATCACATCTACTGATCAAATTATAAATAGAAAAATTATCTGCAAGAAACAAGTAGGCAACTCAAATCTTGTTATTATTTATATAAAACTTAGAACACGTAAATGATAAACCGTAACCTTTCAATCCTATACACAGCTAAAAAGAGCTCTACTATGAAGTTAATCCACCATAACCGTTAAATGAGAGAATCTCTAAAAACCGTATGTGTACCGAATCTATATTTAAAGGAACATCTGTCGTAATTTCACATTTAATATCCCGTAATAAGACATGCACAAACCCAAATATTTTGTGACACGATAAATAGCCCTTATGCCATTAAAATAAGGATCACAAACGCATCTTATTAATATGGGATAGGAATGATTTATATCCTGTTCGTACCACGTAATAGGTCAGTAGGTAATCTCACCCTTTGCTAAGGAATGGCTCGGATATAGTTTATTACATGGAAGTTCGTTTAAATCAGTGATGGCACATCATAGAACTTTCCAGGTGGTACACGCGATCGAATAAGGGTTTCTGGGTTCCGTTGGTATTGGGTTTTATTTTAGGTCCTAATATTTGGTATACTGATTTTTTTCTTTCTATTTTATTACATCGTAGTATATACATACATTTTATACAAATATCAAGAAAATTTTTTCATGTATGTATAAAGTAATGTCTTAGAAATTATAAAAATATTGATTAACGTTTACACGACAGTGTTGGCGCAGTGGTGTCTGCGAATGACTGAACCGCTGACAGGCCCGCAGACGGTTTTACAACAATATTTTAGAATTTAGAGTTTACTAAATTTTAATTTACTTCAACTTTACTAAAAATATATTCTTTTTATAATCTATAATTAAAACTGTATAAATTACAATTAGTCGGTTCGATATAAATAACTTATAATATGTATATTCAAACTTCTTGACTAAGGTTTTGTAATACTCATAGCAGTAACAATGAACAAGGAAAATTAATATAATTATGTTTTATTATCATTAATTCAAGAACCCGAGTGGATAACTGATCTCTTGACTTAATCTGCGTAGGCGTAAATCGATTTTAATCTAGAAAAAGATATGACTAAGAAAACTAAAATGCATTTATAATATACAATATTTGTCCAGATATCAGTTACATACTCGTATGTATGTTATAACTAATACATATAAAAATAAATTAACAAGAAGTTAATATATTTTTATATGTATTACTTATAACAACCTTTTTCCAATATTCCTGTTACCTACCGCTTAAAATTCTGTACTAATTTGTTTTCTTATTCTTCAAAGGTACATCAAATATTTAAATCAATTATTTAAATCTGGTCAACTTTCTTTAACAATTTCATACATACATATATGATGACTTGTTTAGCAGAAGTTATTTTACCCCTAGTAACAATAAGGCCACGGAACCCTTATCCTGTTCCACTAAACCTTTTTACCGTGTAACGGTACACGGTCGATCATGCGCAGGTAGATGCGCCGGCGCACCCGCTGGCAGAATAGCGCTATATTGCATACGATTACTATGACTGATGAATTCGGTTTATACATATATTTAGCATTTGGATTGTTTATCACAATATAATAACTATACTCTTTGCATTAATATGTTGTTTTACTTTCTTTAAAACTATTTGTAATGAAGCTGAAACGTAAAAAGGTTAATGTAACATTGATATAACATTATATTTTATTAAAACGCAAAGAATGGGACTTTACAGAGAAAAGAATATCTCTAAGGTATATTATAATAGTAAAAAATGTTTATTTTTTGCATCAATAAGTTTATTATTTTAATTTTCGCAACTGCGTTTCAATAAAGCTATACACAAACAAAAAGTATTTACAGTTAAATTTCATTATATTTTTATAGATAATAATTATATCGAGAATCAAAGTGAAGGATCCCTAATAACAATACAAAATACCCCTTTGTACCAATTTTGGGTAATTACAACGACAAAGTGACACAAAACAATAGTCTCAATTCCTTTTACCCTATTTCGGTGAAAGTAAAAGTTTAGGGTTATTTTTCAATACTAGAAAGGGTAATAAAAGCAAAACACCGATTTGTCCAACAAAACATTGAACATAAAAACCGTTAGGCATAGCATTCGTCTAATAACTGTCATAATTGCGACAATGTCATTGCATTGTGGTGATGCGTCTACCGCTTCTTTTACTGATATTAGAGACTGTAACAAATCGTAGAAAAAATATTAAAAAAAAAGTATATTAACGTAAAAATGTTCAACTTGCTTCACCTCAGAACTCGAACCTTCTTAAAGGTTAAAACTAAATAGCGACACGAGGTGCGCTACACTAACACTAAGTCGGAAACTGGAAACTTCACGTTACTTGAGTACCTAATACATCAGTGTGAATTTTATATAACTTTATAACCTTTAGAAGAGAAAAGTATTTGCTCCTAACCAAGGCAGCGTCACAAGTAGTGCCCAAGTAATTGTATAAGTTAACTCAAGTACTATTGTATGTCGGCTGCTTGTAATTGTGTAAAATAAAAACTTTTATAATAACTATGCGTACAACAATATATAAAAAGTATATTTTTACATTCCTTACGGTCTCTTTTCAACAATAATATAATCATGGTATAGAACCAGGCAAAATATTTTCAAAAGTAGGTGACACGTAGAGATCAACTTTAATAATATACTCCTATTTCGTAATACAGTAAGCAATTGTAGTACTTCACATCCCAAAAGAAATCTAAAAAAAAATTATAAACATATCCTCTTACTAAATCTTACTAAAGAGAATTCCGTTAGCATTTAACAATAGACACGCCAATTATATAGAAAATACTCCAGATGCACATGAAATAGCAGCTGAAAATAACCACCTAAATGTCACACCATTTTGACTCTTATTCCTTTTTAATAAATATCAGTTTTGGATGTACTTTTCGTGCTATGAAAGCTGTTAAGGACACGCAGTGCACCTGCGCATTTGTCCTCACAATAATGCGTTTTGCGGTGAATCTTTTATTTATAGTGTGGGAAATATTCTCGCGAATAAGATTTTTTGCAGCGGAACGGGTTCGTCCGTGACATAATACGAGATCAACACCCGAGACATGCATCCCTTTGATGTAAATTGTTCTATAGAATAAGTAGTAATTGTTTTAAATAGGTGCAGCGAGAGAAAGAATTGATGATTGATTAATTAATATAAAACTTGGTTAAGTTTTAGTAATGTTATGGAATCAAAAATATATTATTTAGTGTAAGATATTTGTAATTACTAATTAAATTAAATATAAAGGTCTTTGAGCAATGCGTCCTACCGGTGATGACAAACGCTGCGAAGACGTGGACACTGACAGTGAGACTGGTCCACAGATTTAAAGTCGCTCAGCGAGCTATGGAGCGAGCTATGCTCGGAGTCTCTCTCAAGGATAAAATC